>OX439128.1:35845494-35850494 GCA_949318235.1 Ecdyonurus torrentis
TACAGTTTTAAATGAAATTGAATAATTATGAAAGTTAAATGAAAACTAACAATAAAATTCTTTAAAAGCTGGAAAATGAAGCCTATAGGAGTGATTCATTATACTGTAAATTGCACCCTTTAAATTGTAACTGTGTATTAAAAAACTTTTTTAATAAAAATAGATCCACAGTCCACACCTATATATTACTCTAACAAGTTAAAGTGTTTTGGTGTCCTCTGTCTCTCTCTGTCTCTTATTTGATTACTAACGTTGATAGCATTACTTTTTACAAACGAATGATTCACCATAACACCTGAGACAGACAGACAGAGAGAGAGAGAGAGAGAGAGAGAGAGACCAACACAACACAGAAATAATTTTATAAACAATTATATAACCCCTTTACAGTAATCGTGCATATTTAACAAACTTGCTGATTCTCACATAGGCAGGTATTTCCTTCCCCCCGCACCTCTCACTCATTAAGTACATGTTCGACCCTCAATGCAATGGTCAAATTGAAGGGACTGTCACAAAGATTGAGCACTTTGCCCAGTACTCACATAATTTAAACTTTATCAAACAAAAGATTTTCTAATAAAAAAATATATGTATAATTTTCTTAAGAACTAAATTACAGTATCCCTTTTGCGTATATTATGCTAAAGCCAAATTATATCGTTCTAAAAAAAAAAGAAGTTTATTATATTTCTCAAAGGGAGTTGTATATATACGTGTATAAAACTATACAGTAAATTTCAAAGTTTTTTAACTTAAAAGTAAGGGGATATATTTTTTTAAAGTTGTGATTTATGTTTTTATTGTGATTCATAACTTCTATATCATATATAAAGCAAGGTGTGGAGGGGTTCGTCTCTAAAATTTATATGTGTTATTATGCTATGCACTTTTGATTTATTAAAAGCTGCAACTATAGGGTACACATATACACAAAATTCAAAACATATAGTAACTTTTTTCCTCTCTCTCTCTCTCTCTCTCTCTTTGGTATATATATGTGTGAAAAGAATATAAAGGTATATATTTTATTCAAACTTTTGATTTTGAGTTATGCTTTTAAAAGCGTGCAAAATTACGCGGAAAGCTTGCATCTTTCATTCAAATATAATCAATGGAAAATAATATAAGCAGATGACTGCACATATTCAATACAAATATCGCAGATCACCCTTAGCAAATTACTGATTTGGGACCAAATCAAACAGATAGGCTTATATATATTATAGAATTGAGGGCAAAAAAAAAAAAAAAAAAAAAAAAAAAAATTTTATGAAAAAAGTTACAAAAAAAGTAAAGCATTTTTTTTATATAATATTATACTATTATACATAAATATGATTTTTTTTTCTAAGCTTTATTGCTTTTTGTAAATTTTTTTTACTATAAATGGGGTAAATTTTTTATATTTCTAACTTTTGCTACAAATATAAGTTTAGTGAAGCATCTCACTTTTACTATCGCATGGTCTGGTTTTACACATTATAGCTTACAAGCAATCGACATTCGTTTCGATGCACAGAGCCAATTGATCAAAGTTAGAGTTATTATAAAAGATTATTGATAAAAAGTTTTAACTTTTTTACACTCACTTTTATATGGTATTAAAAATAACCCCTATATAATCAGATATTAAGAGGAAAAAATAAAAAATTATTAATGAAAATGTTGACTTTACAATTGTATTGCAGTAAAATATTTAGAATTGGTAAAAAGAAGCAAAGACATAAATATAGAGAATATAGAGATAGAGAAGTTAGGTAGAGAGAAAGAGAGAGAGAGAGAGAGAGAGAGAGAGAGAGAGAGAGAGAGAGAGAGAGAGAGAGAGAGAGAGAGAGAGAGAGAGAGAGAGAGAGAGAGAGAGAGAGAGAGAGAGAAAGTCGAGACTGTATTATTAAAAAAAAAAAAAAATACTATTGCGATTATGTAACAAAATCAATTCATATCACATTCACAAAATGCAATACAGTGAAGCCAAAAATCTGTACAACATGCTATAAATATATCATTGAACACTATAATAAAGTATAAAAGGTGTGCTGTTATATCTTTTGCAAAATCATATTCCTTTCTCTTTATTATAAATATACTAAATCTCTTTTTAAGTTATTGATGTTAATGAACAATAAAGTCTAAAGTTTATTCATCCTGTCTGTTTCAATGAGAAGTAACACCGTGTGGTCACTCTCTTCGTCAGCTGAGCTGATTAGGAAGGGACTAAATAACAAGTATATATAAGTTAAGTGACCTCTAATGTCCAGTCCAGTGTCGCGACTGCAATTCATTCATGTCGTTAAGTTATGGACATTAGTGTTAGGTACTGCACACTATATAGTATTATACTACGGCTAAAAATAGACATTTGCACATCACTATATACACGAGTGAAAGAAAGCAATGAAATAAATTTATATCACGCGTGACTTGAATATAAAGAGTGCAGGGTAGGAAAATCATTCAATACGAGGAGAGGAAAAGTAAATGAAATTGAAAGTGATAAGAATAAGATCTACAGTTAAAAAAAAAAAAACAAAAAAAAAACAGTTGATATAAAAATCAGAAAATTTAAAATTATACTTTTAATAGATATAATAAATATATCTAACTGTGCTTAATTTTAGTATTTTCATTCTAAAAAGCATTGTATATCTTTATGATAATGATGAGAGTAAGAGGATAGTTTTCCTAATAACTTCATTAATTTACATTATGTATGGGGTAAACATCTAAAGATTTAACCTATATACCTGATGTTAACCCCTTCATATAATTTTAAATTGCAAAAGTATATTAAAATATATTTATTTTAATTGTGATATGCATTATATTTATTACATCATAAAATTATATTGAGAGGATTTTAAATAGATAATTTTTATGTCCACATTAATATTTTATAGTATTATTATGTGTATTCATAATAAAATATACACACACATACATATCAGAGAAGAGAAGCAATAATAATATTAATATATGTGAATTAAATTCACTCTCTTGCATTTTCAATTCAGGTAGGAGAGACGATTCTCATTTAATATTCTAATAACATAATAATAAAAATTATTATATTGTCATGGATATTGATTGATTGCTAAATACTTTTACATTTCACCTGTTGATTTATTCATTATCTATATATCTTATATTATAGAAGATATAAATTTAAGGAGGAAGTAGGTTATTATTATTATTATTTTTAAGCTTTTATGTACGCTACAATTATATATATATATATATATATATATATATATATATATATATATATATAATATATATATATATAATTAAAGATTTAATTTTTATTTTTATTGCATCTATTAAATTTAATTAATCGAATTTTTGTTAAACTTCTATAGTGTTTTTTTAAACAATAACATGTCTTCATATAATCTGAACTAATTGAATTATAATTATGTTTCAATAAGGTTGAAATATATACACGAATTAAAGTTTATAGTATTTTGTTATTGTTTGTCCAATAGCAAATAATTCTTAATTTATAAATTTTGAACATTTAATTTTATTACTTATATAATATTAATAACAATAATAACATGAAATTATATGAAACGATTGAATTTTATTTTATACTATAATGTTCGATATTTTGCTGATTATTTTTTCATTATTAATCAATATAAAGGTATGGATATGATATGATCAGATTTTGTATACTGTCCTAATTTTTCATCCATCTCTTTGCAATTGTCAGATTTCTATCACCTCTCTCTCTCTCTCTCTCTCTCTGACCTCTCTCATATGGTGAAAGGACACAATATAAAATAAATTATTTTTTGTCTCTGACCACCACACACACTGTCCTGTCCTGTGACTGACTTTGGCTCATACAGCATTCATATATGTATATTATTATGTACTTTGCAGCTGCATGGACAGAGAGAAAGAAAAACTACACATTATTATACACACACATACGTACTGTAGTATATATGCGGGAAAAACACCAGCCCTCCATACTTGCATCTGTGATATATATACCCCATATATTTACAATATATTATACTGTACACTATATACATGACGAGACAACTGCAAAAATATATATAAGTACGTATATTATAACTATACATACATGTACTCTATGTATACTACATTATACTACCTTACCATACTGCAAATTTATATGCATGATTTAAAATACATAATATATGATAAACTCCCTATATATTTTACTCCTTTTTTTTTACCTGAGAAATTGAATAATATGATATGATAATTTATTGCGCCTTTATATTTTATAAAAAAAGGACATACATATCAAATTTTATCATTTACTATGAAAAATTATTAGGTATATATTATGTTATTATAATACGATGTGCAAAATATTTATGTAAATTCTTATGTCTTTTTAATATAACATACAGAAATATTTGATTAAAATATTTTAAAATATATGATCCAAAACTGATTTTATTTGCTTAGGAAAATAAGAATAGAAAAGGGGTAAATGTTATTTTACCTGACAATTTTTATTATTAAATTATTCATATAGACAGAATATCTTTTAGTATAAAAATGGTTGCGAATATGGTTCATAAATTATCAAATGTAAAGTTATAATATTTGTATAAAGAATATAAAAATTTCTTTTAAAAAAAATATAGTAAAAAGTGGAAAATTTATTTAAATTTTATTGATATCTATTTCTATACTAGAAATATATTTTAGAGTTACAATGATATAATAGAAGAATGAGAAAAGTAGTCTATATATTATGCAGTACAGAAAATTTATCATAAATATATAACTTATAAAGTCATTCTTGTTGGCAAATTCACTGATTTCAAACCTAAAGAAAATCTTCCAGATGTAAGTAAAAAGTGTGGGAAAATAAGAGATTTAAATAAATTAAGACTAATGATATATTAGATCACAATAATTTGCATTCAAATTATGTCTTAAACTTCATAAAACACAGAGAAAAGAATCAACAAACTGGAGAACTGCGAATCTCTTTTGCAAAAAAATAAAAT
>OX439128.1:36553223-36595723 GCA_949318235.1 Ecdyonurus torrentis
TAGTGAATTGAACATATGTATACAGGATGTATTACATTGTAACATCGTTTTTACTCTGATTCATAAATACTATAGTATTTCTTTCCATTGCTTTAGTATGTTCTCGTCATATATTTTTATTAATTCATCCACATTATACCAAAAAATTGAATCGGCAATGTTATTTATATATATTATATAATATGATACAGTATGATGTATTATGATACATTTGTGATATTAGATACTCTCATATGATTTATTTCAAAATTTTTATTGTTGATTCAAAAAATAATTTTCTAAAATTAAATTATGGTTTCTATGTCATAAAACATTAATTAGATTGCTTATTTAGAAATTTATTAATATTTATATTGTTATACTTTCACAGCAATACTATTATGTTATATAACCTAATTATACATTATAGCATAACTTTTTTTTTTTTTAATAATCACTATTGATATTAATCTAGTGGAATTAATACAATATAATACTTATTTATATACGTACTTGATGATAATGATGATACATTAACCTGTAAAAATATTGCAATTTTACTTTTTATCTAAATTAATATTATCAATGTAACTTCTTCATGAAAATTAGTTTTGTTTACAATAAAGGTTAAGAGATTCATTTTAATGTTTATTATTTCTTAATATTACTTTCAGAATCAATAAATACTATTGATATAGTAATTTTATTATAAATTACATCCTTAAAATTCACATATATATATTTTTATCTCTATATATAAGATTGTATTTTAGTTTTTCTATTTTGCATTAAAATGATAGATCCTTTTTTTTTTTCTTTTTTTTTTTTTTTTTAATTTTTTTAAGTGCAGCGACATTTACCATGAGGTAACTATAAACTAAAACTGTCGTGAATGCACATTTGCAGTTCAAGACACTTTTGTATATTGATTTTTGTTTTTATATCAAAAGTTAACCCCGCAATATGCAAATAAACTAATTATATACACACTTTTTGTGTTTTAGCGGTATAACAGTCTATTATAATTTAGTATGTTCGTATGTTCAATGCAATGACAATGATTGAATGTTATAAATTAGGTTTATTTAGTCTATAAGTATACACTGTAGTATATATATATATATATATATAGTGATTAGGTGCCGAAACAATACGGATTAGTTTAGTATACTACAGTACGTATATTGAGGAGTTGTTTTGTGCTTACTTAGTTAGCACTACGGGATTTACTTTTGTCAGCTTGATGGATGAAAGGACTATGGAATGTCACATTAAATTGAGACCCAATTCGTTTGAAAGTGTCAACGTGGACCGTTATAAAATTTCAAACTTTTTTTTTTTTTTTGTAGTATATATAATCCTTTATATCTTTTATTATTTAGTTTTTTGATCTTATTCTTAAAGCATTAGTGACCAGCATTTTGACCTTTTTTTCTTCTTTGTATAGTTATATATTAGTCTGGTACATATTATAGTTTTCCCTATAGATATTACAAACCTGTCTTCAATACAGACCTTCATCATTCTTAGTCAATTATCTTATCTATATTATATATATATATATATATACTCTAGCTCTTGTTTCATTTATATAACTTTGTATAATATGTATGTATGTAAACTGATGTCTATATTATAGTTAGTTAATTAATATCAATTTACTTTGTTATTTTTTCATAATAAATAATTTAATTAATTTTGATACAGTGCTACTGCTATGTTATTGCAATAGTGTTTATTTTGATATTATTAATGATACTGATAGAAATTTACATTATGTACAGTAAGAAAATTATTATTATACATGCATATTTCATAACATCTCTAAACTAAAAAAAAAAAAAATAAAAAATAAAAAATAAAAAACATTGTTTGTTTTCACGAAGAACAATATAAATTTTTAGAATGTATTTCATACTTTAGAGGTTTTCTCCCCATATTTTAAGACTACAGAAAGGGCAAGGGATATTATATAATATGATAGTCCCATCTCATGATTTATCAGTGTAGAGACAGCAGTGTTACAGTGGCTCTTCAATGTTGCATCTAATGTTGTTCAATGTTGCAAAGAAAATTTTAAGTTATATCTACTATACGCTAGTCATACTAATTTATTATGATGTAGATGCAATGGTTTTATTTCAACGCAATAGAGGTTATAATAAATCAAGCTGCTATGATTGAGTGGTTAAGGCAGCTGAATCCTATGTGCTCCTAACTGAGCGCAGATTTGAGTTTTGAGCCCTTAATGATTTTTTTTCTCTTCATTATGTTGTAAACCTCTGACATAAGAATTATGTTTAATATATGTCAGAAGACCATGTAAGTGGGTGTATACCTTTTGTGGCCTCTCAATAAAAACCATTTATTATTATTATTATTATTAATCATTGAGTACTTGAAGTATGAGAGTTAGAGTACACAACGTTATATTTAAATGCATTAAATGACAATGCACTGCATTCGAGAGGTGCATGATTGATATCAGAACACTAACTAGAGAGCCTAAACGTTTTCAAAGTTTCTAGGACGAGTATTTAGACCATGTACAGCCTATTTTTCTGCTGGTTTCTATATTGAACACGTTGCAACGTCTTGACGACTATATAGATAAAGGTGTAACACAATATGGCAATCAAATATTATACACGCACTTGTTATTAAAACATAAGTTATTGTTAACACGCTTACAAAAAATTTCAATATGACAATGCAATGATTGAAATTCGCCAACAAAAATTTACCAAATTAGTACAGTATTTTTTTTTTATAAAATATTTTATTTGTGTGTTTTATAGTATTGGTGTGTCATATTGTGCAAACGCACCTTTTTTTTAAGGATTATATATTTTCATAAAATTTTCACAATTTTAATAACTTTTAAAAGCGAAGAAAATTGAATAACTTTTACTTTTCTAAGAAACGTTTTATTTTATTATTATTACTATTATTATTTTTTTTGAGAAAAAATACTTCAGTTTTCAGAAAATATAAGCAATTTGTTTCCTTTTACCTTTTATTTTTTACTTTTTTTTTGTTACCATAAATGGTTCTTTTAAAAGTTAATATTATTATAGAGGGTATGATATTATTGACTACAAGAGTATACTCATCTTTTAGTATACAACGTATAGGAGTTTTGCACACAACATGCAGGAGTTTAGGCAGTCAGGCAAGCAGGTGCTTCTCTCCCGGGGGATGTAAGTCTATGGGACGAAAGTAAAGGAGAAAGAGAGAGAAAGGAGCTTCCTTTTCACAACCCCCGGATAAAGCTACCTACATACATAGTGGGTGGTGAACGTGTGTATGTAATACCTTCCTAGTTTCTGGACTCTCTCTCTCTCTCTCTCTCTCTCTCTCTCTCTCTCTCTCTCTCTCTTAGGGACACCCCTTTCTCCTGGTTCACTTCTCAACAAACTGCTAGGAGGATCAAACTTTACCTCCACGTAAGCCCCTTCTCCCTTTCCCCAACCTCTCAATCTCTTTCACTATATGCAAGTAGTTATAACCTAGTCTCTCTTTCTTTCCTTCTTAAAAAGCTTTTCAATCAACTTTCTTTTGGATAAAATTCTTCTTCTTCTTTTTCATTTCTATATATTTTTCTGATATACTTTATATGTGTAGGAGTATAGGGATGTATATATATATATATATATATATATATATATATATATATATATATATATATATATATATATATGAGTTCCATATAGTATTTTTTGGTTGACTTATATATTAAAACTTGTTAGAATAAACTTTGTTATAAACCTATAAATTTTACCTTTTTTTAAACTTTGCTATACTGTTATATATAGAAAAAAAGGTAAAAAAAAAAAAATGATATATTATTTGTTGACTTGAAACTGTACATTTTATATTAATAAAATAATAAAAAAAAAAGTTTTAGAATGATATATATTGAAAGATAAAAAATATAAATGTAATATAAAAATGCTTTATTTTATACTTTAATTTCCTTAGTTTGATAAATTGCCTCAAGCTTACGTCTAATCAATATATTACCAATTACTTGAGAATTGTAAAATAAACTTTTACAAAACTTTGATTACAAAAATTTCATTCTACAAAGAAAAAAATCTATTGGTAAAATAATAATAATAATAAGTTTTCTGTAATCTATATATTTTTTGTATTGGCTTTTGAACCAAAATGTTTTTGAAAGTAAAATGTAAAAATGACTACAAAATTACAACTTTTTCGTTAAAAAAGAAATAATAATAATAATAAAAAAATCGAATAAATAAAACGATAAACATTTTTTTTTTTTTAAACTTATCCAATTAGTTATTATCTTTTGTAAAAACGACGTATTTGTCAGATTTGTTTAAATAAGTTCTTGATCTTGACTCATCATAATATGACTGACTAAGTTTCAATTACACTCCTATATAATGTTTATTTTTTTATTTATTTTTTGGAATAAAATCACTTTTCTTATTTGAAAAGTCAAAACTGTTTTAAAAGATAAAATACAACTTAAATATTTTGTAACACAGATCTTTTTTTCTAGTTGGTATATTTTTATACATTCAATTTAGTATAACCTTTACCTATTTAAAATAAATTACAAAGTTAAAAATGAATAACACAAAAAACATATATGTCAACTTAATGAAGCTGTTTCTTTTTCTACATAATAACCATGATTTTTTTCCCTCTCCAACCCCCAAAAGACCTCGGACCCTTAATGGAGCACCACCTATCTAACATCACAATATTCTCTGTCTCTCTAGCTCTCTACTCTTTCTCTCCGAGGCACGATGTGAATAATGCATGTGGTCTGTTCGTTCCCTCGTTTAACTCTCAGAACTCATCATGTACAAAGAAACCTCCCACCTAACACTTTTTTTTTTTTTTTTTTGCTATTATTATATATTTTTCTCTCACTTTTATTTTTATCATATACCATCTAACATGAATGTCAATTTTTCTTCTTCTTCTTCTTTTTCTACACCTGCAATCTTTTTCGTTTTAAATAATATTTTCTCAAGGAAATAACCCCATTTTTTTCCCTTCGTATTTTTATCGTAATATTTTACTTTTATTCTTTTTTATATATAAAAATACAGTTTGTATCATTTTACAGATATATATGTATATATATTTACAATAAAATAAAATTCAATACTCAATTTGATTGATTGTTTATATAAAAATAAAATTTATTAGTCTATAAAAAGAGCAGTATTATTTTTTTTATATAAAAATAAACGTAATTTTTGTTATAATAATAACATAATGTTTTCATGAAATAATGAATATTTATAGTATATACAGGAAATTTACATTTCAGCGTTTATTTAGTATTAAAAATTGTATAATTTTCAATATACTATTTGTTTTGTACCATAATATTATATAAAAATCACATTTATTTTTCAAGTGAAAAATTAAAATAATGGTTAAAAAAAATTGAATTGATTTATAAGAGCAAAACTTTTTTTAATTTTATTTTGAAAGTAATGAAATAGACTTTAGAAACTTTTAATGAAACAAAATCTTAAATAACATGATTTAAAATAACTTATATATATATAACAATATCAGCTTAAAAAACAATTACGTACAAGTGAATGGGGATTTTTTTTTATTCGTTCTCATTTTTTGTTCTCCTGTAAGGTGGTTAACACAATTATTTGAGTGAGAAGTGAAAGCTAGAGCTGCAAGTTAACTTAAGAAATAAAAGTCAAAAGTTTCTTCGGATATTCTTTTTATTTGATTGAGAGGTTTACAGGAAAAAAAATCACAAGAAAAACAAAAAGAAAAAAAGCGTTTTTTTTTTTTTTTTTTTTAAAGTTTTGGTTTAAATCCAAAAATATAAAGTGGTGTTTTCTTTATATTTATAAAACTTAAAATTTATTTCATGGAGCGTATTGATAAGAAAAAAAAATTGTATAAATAAAAGCTAAAGTATTGAAAAGATTTTGAGGTTTGAAAAGTATATAAAGTTTTAACTTATAATTTTTTTGTTTACTGTGTTTTCATAATATTAGAACACTAAAAAAAAGTATTGAAAATTTTTTATGTACACTATATTCCAGCATTGATGGTTATGACGTCAATTTTCACAGGAATAAACGTAAAGGACATCTCAAGAGTTAGGATGTATTTTTGCAACGGTCAAGGCTGACGTTTATTTCATTGTGATTAGAACGCTTGTGACGTCATTCATGCTTCTATCGTTAAATAAACATTGTTAGTGAAGTTATAACCGTTCATTCTACAATATATAGTAAAAAAATTATGAAACTATGTACTAGCTTTTCAACAAAGTTTCTAAGGTTTGATAAAAGAAATGAAGAAAGAAAAAATCGGGAAATATTGTATCCAAATGTACTCTGCATTGCAAGGCCTGCTTATACCTGAAAAATAAACAAATAAAATATTAATGAAAAGACAGCATACATTTGTAAAGTGGTGTCCTGCAATTTTATAAACAGTTAAAACATTTATCTGCTGTATAATACAACACAGAAATAATAATAAAAACACACATTAAAGAGCTTACGGCAGAAAATTATTCATCAGAATAATGATAATATATTTTTTTAAGTTTTAAAACTTACTGTCATAAAATAACAATTATATAATTTAAAACCCAGTAATATTAATTCAGCATTTTAATATATAGTATTGGTAGTAATATTAATATATATATATATATATATATATATATATATATATATAAATCTACAAAGTTTATTTTGTCTAATGTATATGCAAAGGTGTTTAATTATTAATAACTGAGGTATTAGACAATGTAATTAACCTTTATTTCAACGCACATTATAATATATAACATACATTGTACGTTTTCGTATGTCGTGTGTATATGTATATATCCATGTATATATACATGCATAGTATATAAGTAGATTGTATTTAATTAATATATTGTCAACAATGTGGAAATAAAGTACATGTGTGTGTGAGATTATATTGTCAGCATTAGTGTGTAAGGAAATTCATTTCATATGACTGTTGGGTTGATTCAAGTGATTTGACACGCATTTCAACTCTCTCTCTCTCTCTCTCTCTCTCTCTCTCTCTCTCTCTCACACACACACTCTTTCCAACAACCCAAGGTTTAATGAAATTGTAGAGGCAGCTTACTTTAATGACATGGTATTAATCGAAGTACATGATAGTGCTTTATGATGTATAAGAGATAAAAATTTGTATGGTATTTATTTATTATTTTATTCAAAATAATATACGAGTATAATAATGTTCTAACAAAACAAAATAAAAAATCTTAACTTTTAACTGTTCAAGATAAAATATTTTAATTTATATTTTTTTATAATATTTGAGTAATGATGTATTTTTATAAATTATAAGAAACTCAGTTTGAGAGTTTATTATTATTATTTTAAATTTTTATAATTATTTATGTAAAAAAAAATGTTATGTATGAAGCAAAAGAAAAATGCAGCATTGTCAGTACCGTGGGAGTAAGTGGTAAAAAGAATCTTAGTTATTACTGCTAAAGTTACATTTAACTCTCACAATCTCTCGGAATAGAGGGAAAACATCCTTTATTACAAACAATGTATCACATTATGAATAACTTGTAATGGCTTTTCACATTCTGAATAGTTTTAAATGGCATGACTTTTATCCTTTTTTAAAATTAGTACTTTCTAGGGAACATCTTATCCTAATTGATATCCTTACACAGATTTTTACTGAGATTCTGGTACTGTGACGTATTTTAACGTTTTCTTTTTTATAAATTTCTAACTATTACATATAAGTTGATAGGTTTTATATAATATAGTATAAGATATATTATTGTATGAAATAATACAATAATCAATAATAAGAAATGATTTTTAGTAATGACTAATGACCACATGGAAAAAAAATTATGGTATGTAAATAAATGCATGGAAATTATTTTAGATAAATATTAACCTCAAAGAGGTATTAATTTATTACAATGTCACTTAATCTATGTGTCACAGCTTTATTGTAGCATGTTTTACCTCATGCATTAGGTATTATTTTAGTATATCAATACCTGTTTCAGGCTAATGTTTATCTATTGCAATTTACAGAATTTATTTAATACAGCTGACATTATGGTAGTAATTTTGTTCCGCGTGCATAAACGGTATACAGTATAAAATATACATTCTCTACTACAGCATCCCCATCACCTTTATTTTTGTCAAATCAATTCCGTTTAGAATCAAGTACTTTTTCCCACTTACCAGATCTTCAGGCATATTTAAAATTTCAAGATTTCAGATAATTTAATTTTTAGACAATTTTTTTTAAATTATATACATTCGTACAATGAATGAGATAAATTATAATTGTATTTTCTAATAGTTGAGAATCACACAATAACGTTATTGTATACGGGTATAAGTGTCTATAATTTACACAATACAACGTAAATACTCCTTTATTATATTATAATAATGTATCTTAATTCATTTATGTAGTGGTACGTATACACATTGTATATAATATATGTATATTATATATATATATATATATATATATATATATATATATATATATATATATATATATATATATATATATATATATATATATATATATATATATATTATTTAATAATATACTGAGTGAGTGCGTGTACATACAGATTTGAATTGCCTGTTTTAAGGACAATAATAATAATAATTAATACAAAAGGTATACAAACACAAACCTACTGACATGGTCCTACGACTTTCCTTTTTAAAAATAATACTTTATACTGGTAGTATTTCATCATTTCTTTAATTAGTTTTTTTAGGTTATTTATTGACGAAGCAATTTTTCTGATAAAGGTGTAAGATCACTATAGTGTATAGGCATTTTGCCTCTTTCTCATCACCCGTTGGGTTACTTACTTGTTGTTTTTGTATTTTTTTTCTTTTTCTATATGTACTACTTACAATTTAAACCCAATAAAAAACTATTATTATTATTAATTAAATTTTATACATAGTTAGGTATTTAATCTTATTATCGTATCATTAAAAAAAATCAAACATACAAATAAGTATGAAAACGAGTTACTGTACAAATATCAAATTTACCTTCTTTTTTTGTTTATACATTTTTAATATAATACTCACACTGTATAGTACTTATTTTGTTTTCATTTTATTTATAATCTTATAAATCTATTATACTGTACAAAGATACATAATAAATATCATATTTCTTGCATTGATTATCACAAACACTAAAGATACGGTATTTTATATGCAAGCAAATGTCACAATATATGATAACATATACCATATATCTATACACAACACTATATATATATATATATATATATATATATATATATATATATATATATATATATATATATATATATATATATATATATATATATATATATATATATATATATATATATATATATATATGAGCTTTTTAACACTATAACTGTCACATAAGTAACTACCAGCATATATAATTTCAATATCATACAAAAGTGACGTCATTCGCTACAACGCCTTTTACTAAAATTATACAAGAATATTTAACACGTAAATTTTAAAATTTGTTTCACTAAAAATAATAAATTTATTATAATACATCAAAAGAAAAAGACAAAATTATATTAAAAACTTCATTATCTTTAAGTAAAATTTTTAATTAAAAAATGTATTTATAACATAAATGTAGTTTTTTTTTTTTTTTTTATCCATTTAACATATCATCATATAGCTTTTTATTGTACGTATGAATGTTGCTCATTTATAAAATCATGTATAATCATGTAATATTTATTTGTTATTATTTATTTTTAATTATTTTAAATACAAATTTTATATGATCCGATTAAATTTTGTACATAAATATCAAATAATTGTCTTCTCGGACAATACAATCATAATCGTTGGGGATGAATGACAGAAAAGGGGAAGCAGGGCGGAGGAAGGGGAGATAACGAGTACATATTCACTCATGTAATTAAAAATATTTGTTTATGTTGTTTTAATAATATCACAATTATTATGTAATTTGTTATGCTTTACTTTACATTTTTATAACAATAACTGTTATTATATTATATTTGTTAAAAAAAGTGTGAATTTTTGTTTTTTAATTTTTTATTTAACCATAAGGATAGAGAGAGAGAGAGAGAGAGAACAAATTTCACAGTACTGTAAACAAAAAATACATTAAAAGCCCAATTACATTAATTAATTTTAAATTACATATTCTTGTGTTGTAAGTATTGCGGTATATTATATATAATATATATAAATATATGTTATAATGAATAATAAAATTGATTAAAAATTCTTATATGTGGTATATACTATTTATATTAATATTTTATAATATTTAAAAAAAAATTAGTTACAACAACAACAAAAAAATGTATGGAAGACGTGTTTTTGAAGAGATTAAAATGGGTAAAAGGATAAAATAAGTTTCCGGATATTATAACATGCAGGTTTGTTGAATTATATTAAAGTAGTCAAGTGAATGAGATAGGCTAAGGCTATACTATATCCAGTATATATATATATATATATATATATATATATATATATATATATATATATATATATATATAATACATAATATGGTATATATTCTCTCTTGCCATAGCTGCCTTTAGCCACTAATTGCTCTCTGGCCACGACGTTAATTATGAGAGCAATGTGTGTAGAGCAGCAGCTTTCAGACCATCTCTCTCTTCCCGTCTCTCACACTGAAGACTACAAAGATATATACATTAGATTTTATAACACTGACGTATATACTGTAAGTTCCATGAGACATGGATGAAAAAACGTTACATTAGTTCTGGTCAGAAATTTTGTTAAATATATCTTTACTTTATATTTAATTAAAATAAAAATATATAAACATTGATTTTTTTCTTCTTCTTCTTCTTGAATAAAATATATAAATTTCTTAATTTATATTATACTTTTAAAAAAGCAATTTTGTTTCTGCTTTTATAATTTTGTTAAAGGTATATTTTTAAGAAGTTAAAAGTAAAAGTTAATTAAGTTACAAGAAATCAAAAAACAAAAATGATGTATGAGAGCAATTTTGAGAAGTTTAATTATTTTTAATACCAGAAGCTTAAAAATTCATACTGTAAATTTTTATGCATCTTATATTGATGCTTTTTATGTTAAAATTTATTATTTCAACTTTACATTACACATTATACAATATACATCATAACTTGTAGCTTATTTTACATCGCAGATGATAGTTCACGAGCTGCGGAGGTGGAAGCATTTGATGAAAATAGAATTAAAATTAAAATGTATTTTGTACCTCAAATATATTTTAATAGTTTAAATCCTTTCTATGATTCAAAGACGAAAACGTAAAAAAAAAATTTATGTGAAATCAGTGTTGAATATTTCAGTTTAGAAAATATTTTGTTAATGTATCATGTATCATATAACTGAAAACCACAAACAAAAAGGTGATCGTACACAGGGCCGGCTTGGCATAAGGCCTTAGTCCGGGTGCCCGGACCGGGCCTTTGCCTTTGCGGGCCTTTGGTTTTGGAACGGAAAAAAAAAAAAAAAAAAAAAAAAAGGAAAAAGTAAAGGAAAAGTGTTATAAAAAAATTGCACATTTTTTATTTATTTTTTATTTTACTACTGCTTTTTTTTTAAAAAGAAAGATCATCGATCATTGTTACCTGAAATTGTCACTTTTAATTTTAATGTATTTTTTAAACCTGTCGTATTTTTGTTTCTTCGCCGTACTTCTTGTATATTATATTTTTGAAGCTTTTAAATTTTATATTAATTTCTTTTTTTAAACAATTTAAGCCCCACGCACACTAAATTCAATGGCTCACATCATGCAGCATTACACCCTTTTTTATAATAATATTTGTACATTGTAAATACGTAGCTGCAATTTAAACCAGTTCGAGCACCTGCCCTTTGACTTTAAGTAACAAAGCTTATTTTGTATACAATGAAAAGTGGGCTTTTTTTGCTAAAAGGCTCGAGAGCTCATTTTTAAAAATTGGCTCAAACATCACGTTTACCAAGTTGTAGCTCACGTTTGGAATTAAGCTTGATTTCGAGCTGAACCCGGGCTTAAAGTCAACCGGCCTAAAAAAAATCAAAATTTTCTACCTCTGATTATAAAATTACAAAATTTAATACTTTTTTTTTTTTTTTTTTTTTACTCTATTTTATTTGCATTAATTTCTAACATAACACTTAAAATATTCCTTCAATGAAGAAATGTTTTTTTCTTCTTTTATACTTCCATTTCCGTTCTCTAAATTTTTTAAAGCTTGCTATGGAATAATTTTTTAAGTCTCTGGCGGCCAAAGCTCAAGTAAATTACATCGATGCCATTGTTTGATAGTTTTTAAATATAAATAGTTTCACACATAGTTGCGAAGAGTGAAAAAAATAAAAATTTAGTTCGGAATTAGCGTAAAAATTACGTGCCACGCCCCCTTTTAAACAAAATTTTGGCCTGCGGCGCAAACTGGGGGGCTAGCGCCCCCCAGACCCCCCGTTGGAATGCGGGCCTTTTATTTCTTCTCCCGGACCGGGCTTTTAGCTCCCAAGCCGGCCCTGATCGTACAGAAAAAAAAGTTTTACCTCCACAAAATATTCCGACAATAAAAGATCGCACAATTTTGTTTTATAAAAGTCTCCTCAATAGAAATCTAAAAATATAACTGCATCAAAAGCAATAAATAACTGCATAAATAATATAAAAGCTCTACACTCAAATGAAACTAAAATAATATTAAAATTTTTTAATAAAAAATGTAATAGATAATGTGAATTATGAAACTACTAATCTATAGAATTATAAATTAAGTATCTAATAGTGAAGATAGATCGTTTTCAAATTAATCTTTATTTGTTTGTTTTATGGATTAACAAAGACACATAATATATAAAGAAAGCTTGTGTGCACTCTGTGTAATTTAAAAAGGAAATTAGTTAAACTAAAGTAAATGCTGTGCAATCAGGTGCAAAGTGGATGCACTTGTGAATAGTGGGGATCTAATATACGGAGAGAAATAGAAGCTGCAAGGATAAAGAGAAAATAAAGTATTATAATACCACTTCGTTTATACTTATACTGAACCAGGATACACGATTTAGCACTATTTTCTTATACTATTTTATACTATCATGCAATCTTTACCCGTTCTTGAACTTTTCATGATATTTTAATACTCTGATGAAAATCATTTTAAATATTTATATATGGTAGAGTAAAAAAGAAAATGAAGTATTTTAATGGATTTATACACTTTTCATAATGTAAGTGCTTGCAGAGGAATTTATTAATAGACTATATTTTTTATGAAATACAATATTATATAAAATATATTTTATACACACACACACACTCACACACACACAAACACATGAAATTGTCAAAATAGACTGAAAATCATCATTGTGTATGCTCTTCAAACAAAATTTTAATTTCAAAACATATCATATTTTCAACAATGTGTTTTCCAGTTTATTCATTGTTATTAATATTTAACATGAAACATAAAAAATATTATACATTATGCATTATCAAAAAATTTAAGCATGATCCAAATGTTCAAATATCTTTCACAAAAGTTAGGAAAGGATAATTAATGTTTTGTTGTTTTCTTCAATTGTTACCTAGATAATTTTTTTAACACTTTCAATGTGTTTAAGTTTATAATTATAGTTATTAATCTAATAGTGGCACATTAAAATATTCTAAACAATCACATCACGTTGAACTTAATACCTTGATAGTATATCAGATATCGGGAAAATGTAAAGAAAACTATTGTAAATAGCATCTTTTTATTATTATTGTTGAAGAAATGAAAAGAAACGATATGTTTTTATGGGTATTTTACCTAAAATAAAAGTTTAATTTAATTTGAAGCATATATAATATATAATTATATGACAGAACACATTCAATTCTTTTGTAATGTACAGAACTGTATATAATTTTGCACACAAAGTACACAAAGTTTAATAATTAATAATTTAAATATCAGGCTAAAAGAATATATATTTTTTATTTCAACTCCCATACAAACTTTTATTAAAAAAAAAAAATATTACACTTCTCTATAAATACAAACAATAAAAACCATTAAGTTAGCTATTTGTATGTAAGAAAAACATAATAATAAATAGTAAATATAAATAAATAAAAAATATGACAAATGGTTTTACTTTTTTTTTGTATGAAATAAGAAAAGTATGGCTCATCAAGTAACTGAGAATAGACGTCATGATTTTTTTTCTCTCTTCTTTCTTCTTCTCTTTTTGGTTTTCGTTTTCGTTTTCGTTTTTTTTTTTTTTTTTTTCTTCTCTTTCTCTTTTTTTCTATATGTGTTTACAAACAAACAATGGGTATAGTAACGTGAAAACTCTACAGTATGGGCAATCTATTATACATTGCTTACAAGAGTTGAGAAACATTGTTCACTTTCTGAATGTGAGCACAAAATACATTCAACCTTATTAATATTATACAGAAAGTTATAAAGATTTATTTTATAATAATAATGTAAAAAAAACCTCTTTTAGTCGTTAGGTTCTGAGAACATAATATTTAGTGCTAATTACTGCAACTTTACATGGTCACCCTAATAAAGAAAAGAAATGATATATATATATTTATATAAAAAAAAGAAGGAGGATGAAGAAATTACAAAAGTATAAAGGTTTTAATTGTATTCTCATTTAAAACCATACATGAAAATCCTACTACTATTATATAAAATTAACAATTAGTGCTTAAATTTGTATGTACAACGTTTTAAGTAAATTAAACGAATAAAAGAAAATTACATTCGAATTGTTTTTTCATGTAACTGATTTATTATTATTATTATTATTTTAAAAAACTTTTAGCGATGCTTATCATCATTACGGATTTTTTTTGTTCACAAATATTATTGAAAAAAGAAAAAAAAATCATATCCTGCAATTTTTTACAAAATAAAGGCCTTAAAAATTCTTTTATTAGATAAATATAATAACTTTACTATTATATTTAGTTTTAAATTCATAAATGAAGTTATGAATAGGATGAAATTTCCTAACGTGGGTATTTTATTAATAATATATTGAGTAAATGCATCTTTATAATGAATAAAAAATATCAATAATCTATTTGCAATACATGTTACAAATTCTAAGTGAATCATCATACATTTCAATGCAAGTAATGATGATACATGAATGATGTAAAAAATTTATTTTTATAAAAAAAAAAACAAATAAAAATGTACTGCATTGTAACTGCATTACATATTATTGTACATTTATCTCAACCTATAACTGATTACACAACACAATTTGAGTGAGAGAAATGCACAACTAATCAAGTTAGTACATCGATCATGTTTACTCATTCGTTCGTCGATTTGATTTATTTTCTACATGGTACATTGTTAAACTGCGCTACCAGCATATATAATACTGCACGTATTGCGATATACAATAATTGTATCTATATTATACCACTCAATTTATTAATTAATAATTGGTAAACATATATCAATTAAATTATGATTCTACAAATATCATAGAATTTTAAAATGTTACTTAAAGCCCTTGTCAACTTTTTTTTTTATAATTTAGAATACTAGACTGATAATTACCATACCTTATTATCCATGCATTAGACACCACGTTGAATTTGTATTTATTTTCATTTTAGCGGTTTTTCACGTATCTGACGTCACAATGTACTGATGGGGTCGTGATAGGGGTAAAGAACTTGAGTAAGGGGCTTAAATTTATCACGTGACCAGAGCGGTGATTGTGATTGGCGGTGGTACATTGTGACGTCAGATACGTGAAATAACCGTTAAAAAGAAAATAAATGAAAATAAAAACAAAATCAACGTGTTGGTGTTTTATTCATGGATAATAAGGTATGGTAATTATCAATCTAGTATTCTAAATGATAAAAAAGTAAGACAAGGGCTTTAAGATATAATTATATAAAGTATATTGTATTTTGTACCAGACAAATTAGTATCATTATTTTTTCTTTTTTCATGATTAATGTACTTAAGCATTGAAATTAATGTTTATTTTTTTCCTGATTGATACTTAACTCCAGATTATACGTAGAGATGTAAAAAATGATGCAGTATTTTAAAACTTCATTGATATAAATTGTAACATCAAAAATGTATTATAACATTAGGACTATTTTAGTAGAAAGGTACGGTAAGTATCATGACGCCATAATACCTTTCGGTGAAGGTAAGGATTAAACCTTTTTACTATGGGCTTTAATGTACAATCTGAGGTTCACCAGACCTCAGGCTAAACCCGTTATCACACTCTTCTGGGCTCGACCACCAGATCTGTGCAACCTGGACCACTGAATCTCGGACTACCAGTGAATTTATAAAATTGTTAGCAGAAATGTGCCTAAATTCATTCTTTTTCAATCAAAACGAATGAACTTGGGCACCTTTGATAATATGAAAAAAAAAAATTGAATATTGTAGAAAATGTATATAAATAATTTTAATTTCTAGTTCTATAGTCATATTGTTTTGAATTGACTAAACGAATATAGTAAAACTTATAGTTATGTTACTGAAAGCTACCTATGTCTACATAAATAAGAAATAAGAAAATATAAGTATGACTTATACGAGGTTTCTTGTGTAGTATGTTTGTAACGTAGAATATTATTACTCTGAATAGCTCAACGGAATCAGAACCATTCCAAGTTAATTGTGAATTCTCACAACGATGATCAAAAATAGAACACACGTGCTGAAACCATAGCAAAAACTAATGTTAAAATTGAGATACGAACATGGCCTAACTTAGTTATATTAGAAATGTACCGCAATTTAGAAAATGAAAAGAACTGTTCAACAAAAAGGTTGCTCTATTTGTGAGACAAATTGCTAACCTAAATAATAAGGTGCTCACCAGTGTAAAGTGCTTTAGAGTGCAATAATGCATTTTACTTGCGGTTGAAATAAAGAAAACCCAATTTTCGTTGTCTCCCCCTCTTCATCAACCACTATAGCAAGAATGTGTGATCTATAATGAAATAGATGGAGAGAGAGAGAGAGAGAGTCAGAGTGAGATTTTACACGGTATGTGCATTAAATCACTTGCATAAGATACAAGGGGGAAAGAGCTTAATATAAATTAATCCTTCTTCTTGAGTACATAAACAGTTATGTCATCGTTTTATAGCATTAAAAAATATAGAAGAAATTAGAAAAACTTCAAAATGTCTTAGATAAAAGCTTTCGTCACGGGGATGCACGTCTACAAATATATATTTTAATATGTAAGAACAATGGTAGACAGTGTTTATGTACATTATTGGACGAAGTATTTAACCTCAGCAAAGCGGGGAGTGACTCCCATTGTCCAAGTTACAGTAACGGACAACTGAGGCTACTTCCCGTGTTGCAGTGGTAGTTCATCTGAGCTCTGCTCAAGTACTGCAGGCGTTGACGATGCGAAATTTTAAACACTCTGGACCTGCAGCCTCGCGCGCTGATTTGCTTTTAGTATAATTGCAATTTTACCGCAACTTTTACGTCAAATGTTTTCTTTTGTCGTATTTGTAGTCATTTCTTTCAGCAGATCAGTGCAATTTTTAATAAAATTTATTAAAATCAATGAATTTATACTAAAAACTTTGATATTTTTTAATAAAAAAAAAGTATTTAGAAAGAATAGCACGAATGAATGATACAATAAGAATCATATTATTATTTATTTTTCATTTCAAAATCACTTCAAAGTGAGTAAAATACACAACAAGTGTTACTTTAAAAGTTTATCTCTTTTTGAACTACCCAATTGTATTGGAAAATTGATAATAACAATAAAAAAAAAAAAAAAAAAAAAAAAAAGTGGTTGGTACACTTGAAAAGATATGAGATTTCTTCTGTATATGACATAAGTTTTACTGGAATTTACAACTTGTATATTTTTTCAGTAGATACTTTATATATATATATATATATATATATATATATATATATATATATATATATATATATATATATATATATATATATATATATATATATATATATATATATATATATATATATATATATATATATATATATATATATATAAATTGAGCTATTATTATATGTTTTCAACAATGTTTACTTGAAGTATTTGTCACCCGCATTTTCTCTACTCTTATATATATAATAATATAATGTATGTCATAATATCTTGAGAAGACAAACTTACTCAAACAATAATTCTTTCTCTTAAGTCTCTTTTGTCCCTATACATACCATACAAAACTTTTTATTCACTTTCTTATCAGTTTGAGTTATTTTACGCTAGACTGATTATCATAATAATTATTTTCTATTTAAACCAGCATCTTCTTTTGTTATACTACTATAATACTTTTTTTATATACATACATAAGTTTAAAGAAGAAAAAATATAGCAAAATTTTTATCTTTTAGACTATATTTTATTTAAGAAAAAATTATAGACTTGTTGAAATGAAATTAAAAATATGAAGATGATTAAGTAACTTAATTAGAAAATTAAGATTCATACTGTTTGCATGCATGTTTTTATCTAAAAAAAAATTGTAGAGTTTAGCAATGATTTTAGTGATGGAATAAAAAAAAGTACATATTAATTTTAATTTGAAATATTGTCGTACTTAAACTTAAAGGTATAGACCAGAAGAAAACGTTTGCATTTATATCACAAAACACTTGCTAGGACTTACGTAAACAACTTTAGTTTGTATCAAAACCCAACTGTAGCACCGTAGCAGTGATTAGAAAGTTTCGACTTATGCAACTCACACAATATTTGTATACTAATTTGTGCCTATTGTTAACGTCAAAAACAAAAATAAACTTCAAAAATATGTTTCAAAATCGGTAACGATGCGATAAAAGGTTATTTTAAACAACAGGGTACTTTTTCTCTTGTTTAATATGTAAAGCACACATTTATAAGTTTACGGTAAGAAAATTAATTCTGATATATAGCATATCATTATGTTATCGTTTTTAATACAAGTTTAAATAACATTGCAGATCTCACTAATAAGCAAACCAAATTGGTTTTATATTTTGCAATCATTTCTAATATTATTTAAGTATCATGTGGATTAAATACTTTATAATTTATTTTCATGTTTTTTTCAGGCAATTTATTTAAAAAGTGTATAACTAAATTTATACTTTTTGCTAATTCATTTTGTACAGAACATAAAAGTAAAATGACTTTATTAATTTGGGAGAGGGGATGGGGTATAAGAAGATTGTAATGTAAACGATTTGCTGTTTTTTTTTATAGTTACAAGAATTCTGATTGTTGATTCACTATGTTAGTATAGAACTGAAAAACTTTCAACAACAATATTCTTTTATGCTGAAAGCAATGTTGAAGATGACCCTATAGAACTTTTTTAAAGAGGTTTTAAGGAATACAGTTTGCCCACCCTTATATAAACCCATAAACACATAACAAAAGGAAGTAAAACGACTATAAAATGATAAGTTTTTTTTACTTGAGTAGTAAAATGCGAGAAACTCTCTTTCTCAACTCTCTCTATCTCTATTATATTATTTTTATTGATCGATGCACTTTGAGATGAATCTAAAAAAAAAAAAAAAAAAAAAATGCATAAAATAAATTGAAGTAAAAATCTTATAATATATAACATTATATAATTAACAACTTTACAAATAAGGAACTTATTTTAATTAAATTTAAGTTAAAATGTAATAATTGTAAAATAAATAGCTTTTAATTGAATTGATGAATTAAGATATCACGTAGATGTTAACTAATTTGTATGCACAAACACGTATTCACCTGACTTTATTCCCTAACTGACAAAAGGTGTGACTTCAGTATCTTCAGATTATCTGCATCATTCAATTCAATTTACACTCATTATATAAATAAAGTTTAAATCAAATAATTAAATGAAACTTAATGGGAAAAGTTTAAAATAAAATTAAAACAATTTTCAATGAAAATTTGGGAAATTTTATTTTTAAAATTTAGATATATTTTTTAACAGATAAAATTTATAAAGATATTTTAGTTTTTTTTAACACATATGATCTAACTCAATTAAAAAATAATAATTAACTTTAATAATGACACTAAAGTAATGACTATAGAACTTAAAAAAGAAGTGCCAAAAATAATAATCATATATTCATCAAAGAAAAAATTAACACCATCATAAATATTTCCAGACTTCCACTACAACTTCAAAGCAATTGGTTTTTAAAAAAATCTTAAAAAAATATATTTTAATCATTTTTTTCTCTTATTATTATTATAATAACTAAAAGCTAAAAAAAGCTCTAATTGCAACGTGAAAGAATATGTTTTTACAATATAAAATGCAAAGAACTTTGGTTTAAAGGGGATATAAATAAAATAAAATTTTATTTAAGATTTTTCTCTCATTTTTTTCCTTTTAAATAATATATAATTATTCGTTTCTTTTAATACAGACGTTATATTTCAGTCTCTCTCTCTCTCTCTCTCTTATTCCACTACACAGTTCTTTAGACCGTAAAAAAACCTTTTCTTTCATTTTACCTTAAAATTTTAATATCAACAATGTTTCTTTTATAAAATAATTTTAGTTCATTTTCTTACTGTGTCACAAATCTTGAATATATGTGTTATATATATATATATATATATATATATATATATATATATATATATATATATATATATATATATATATATATATATATATATATATATATATATATATATATATATATATATATATATATATATATTCTCTATGCCCTTTGTTATCTTCAAACTCAACTAAATTAAAATTCTTTTACTCTAAAGATTTCACATTTTTCATTTTTTTTTTCTCAGGGAAAATTAATGTTCTTTATACAAATATTATTAAAATAATTCATTAACTTGAAAGTAATTGTTTATAATTTTTTTTAAACTTGAGAAATTTTAATGAGTTTTTTTGTTCTTAAAAATTTCATATATATTTTAATGAAATTAAGTTAGGTTTCTTTATTTGAAATATCATATACAATACCTAAACATTTGTTTGATATTTATATTAAAGTAATAATAATAATGAGAAGAAAACACTCTTTATTAAGTGTATGGGCACCTAATATTTCTTGTTCTAAATTTATTTCAGTTCTATTATATGAAAACAAATATAAGTTGTAATAATAACATAGAAATACATTTAAAAAAAACTTGTGTTTTTTAATTAAGACCATTCTGCAATTGAACTTACTATATGATAAATAAAATATGTAAAGAATTAATTCCAGAATATAATTAAAGATAAAAAATAGTAATAAAATACAGCAATTATTAATAATACATTATTATGCATATTTTTTGTACACTCTTAAAACACATATAATTTATAAAGAGAGTAATGGGAGAACAATATAGTGTATACATACACCAAACATAATATGTCAAATGTGACTGTCAATCCAAATATGAAAGAACAAATATATACTATACTTTAATAAAAAAATCATTCAAGGCCAAAAAAGGTACAAGCTTGCTTACATGGTCCTCTGCATGACTTCTTTTAACAATTTCTTAAGGTCAGAGTATATATCATATTTAAATTAATACATAACATATAATAATTATTTAATCTCATAATAATATTATCAATATACATGCCTTATATATAGATTATATTATTTATTGAATTTAAAAGAAACAATGTTATTGATAAAGTAATAAGTCATCAATAGTTTCTCAATATACTTATAATAAAAAAGCTGACACAAAGTTTATTGTTATTTTTTTATTTTTTATTTTTTTTTACTTTTTATATGTTGCAAAATTAATAATAATAATGACCCTTAGCAATTTTTTAAACATATTATATTAACATACATATTATACATACATATTATACATACATATTTATACAAACTGTATATATTTTTTATCTAACTACATTTTGATTTTATTTACTCATAATTAAATGAAAATTGCTTAAGTTTGAGCTATTCATTGTGTAAAAAAAAAAAAAAAAAAAAAAAAAAAAAAAAAAAAAAAAACACTACTGTGATGTTGATGTTGAATATGTGCTCAAAACAATAAAACCAATAAATATAAGTATTGTCAAAATGTCTTTTCCAGTTGTTTTTCTACAAAATGTTTGTTTAGTTTCAATTTTTTTTTTAACAAAAATTTATAAAGTTTGTTTATTTAGTCAAATTATTTTGTACTGTACGTTCTTTCTGACGTAAAAACGCTGAAAGATATTTTGTATAACATGTACAAATTCACATAAACATGACCATATATGTTTACAATTTTCAGCAATAGAAATTCTAAACAGAGTAATTTGATAAACTAAATTTTCATTAATTCTCTAATAAATAAACTATTGTTTTAAGACTACATTATATTATTTTAAATTTTATTTCAAGATATATGCTTAATTGCTTATAATATATTAATAATTTATTAACGTAAAAAAATAAAATATTTAGTGCATGATATATCTTACATAATTATATAACCAAAGATATTAAAAAATATAATAAAATCAAAAAAATGAATATTTTGATCATTTTATTAATATATAGCTTGTTAAAATATATTTAGTAATTTTTTTAATAAATAAAACGTTATAATAGCATAAACTTTTTAATATAAAAGTATTTCCCTTAACATAATTGGAAAATTGAGTACTCGGAAATTACAACAGTATTGATTTTAATATCATAAATATTATATCAACCTAAGTATTATTTTACGATGCGATTAAAACATACAATAAAAATGCTTTAACATAGGATTTTTTCACTGTAAAGAAAAATAAAGAAAAATCTTTCTTTACTCAACAACAACTTTTAAAACTTTTTCTTATACATTACAATAAGAAAAAAAGAAGTTTCATTTTTTTTTATCAAAGTTTTATTAATAAAATGTACCCAGGGAATCATCCAGTTCAAGGTCTAAACATTGAAATGATTTCAAAAACTAAAATCTTATGTAATCTATATGTGCCATCTGTGATGCATTAAATTTTATATTGCACATTGATCTTCCGGAAAAAGGAAGAAAGAATATGAGAGACAAGAAAGGGAAATAAAAAAAGGGGCAAATCTGGTGTAGTATAAAAATATTATGGGTCATCATAACATACGTAAACTACATATTTTTCTTTTCTGTAGTTTTTTTTTCTGTCAATGATATCTAGTTTCAAATTCGAATTTATTAAATAATTGACTCGAGGTTATAGCTTTTTTTTTCTAGGTATATGCACTTCCAATTAAATCAAATATAGCTAGAAGTTTTTTGTTTTACCAAATAATGTCACTTTTTATAGTAAAAGACACTATCTCCTAAAATGTTGCACACATGCATTATATTTTGTTTTATGAAAAATTTAAATATGTTTCTCAATGAATTAAAAAAAAAAATAACAAAATTAATCTATAATTTTCATTTTTCATTGTAAACGATATGCTATTATTATTTTTTTTTCTAGATTAATAACCAGGAAATATATTTAATATAAATACAATATTACGTAAAATATAATTTTATTTGTGTTAATGCGCGCACATATTAAGATTAAAGCTTTTTCAAAGTATATTTTATACCATATGTAAAATATTATAATAATATGTAATTTTGAATTTACAATATAATATATTTTTAGATGTAAAATCCTAAATAGATATTTCAATGTTCAACTAAACAAAGAAGCTTACTGTTTTGATTTGAGAAATATTTTCTCTCAAAATTTTACTGTATATAGCACTAAATATAGTTATGTACACATTATAAGCTTATTTTAAAATATCTACATATTTTAAAATTCATAAAATAATCTATGTTTATAAACAGAAATAGGGAGAAAACAAAAACATAATAATATATTATATATTATGATAAATATAATAAATTATTTTGTGAAAGCTTCAAAATAGCAAAGGGAAAAGTAAATTATTATTATTATTATGTGTTGTATGTGTGTCTTGTATGTCATGTTATAATGTTATTTTTGTTTTGTGTAGGAGGTCCAGAGATTCAAAAGGAATAATATCTGGTTGCTGTGGTTGACCTATGTTATCCTGAAAATACTACAACAAAAGACAGTCTCTCTCTCTCTCTCTCTCTTCACTTTGCTCTTTCTATATATATATATATATATATATATATATATATATATATATATATATATATATATATATATATATATTGCATTACATACCATAGAGCTAAATATACATGAATGACATAATATAAACTTGATGTCAATGCGTAAAACCCATGTTAATTATACAAGACACAGCATCTTGTTATGACAAGCTCCTTTAACAGCAAAACATTATAATATGTCTTAGAATAATAGAAGCTATATGGTTATATAATAAACTTGAACTATATATGTATAAATTTTATACTAAACTAATTTTGTATTTATAGAATTAATATTTTAAAAGTGATAAATATTTTAGAATAGATCGCCAACATGATAAGGTCAAAAAGTCATTTACTTGTCTGTAGACTTAACTGGATCGAAGGTAACTTCATATTAATTGAAAATTAGATTAACTACCTTAGTGGTTAGAATATGAGACGTAATTCAGTGTGATACAAAAAAAAAAACTGTAAACAAAGCTGGAACTGTCTACCTATTTGCTTTCTACCTTTTGTCATCTTGTTCTCCTTATACGTGTCTGCCTAATGTCTAGCCGCTAATGGCTAGTTGATGATGTTATATATTTTTGTGAAAGTATAATTTTATGGCATACGAAAATATTGAGTTACATCTAAGCATGCTTAGATTTTATCTCAATGCTTTAATATGACAATTATGATCTACATTAAAATATTGAACTGAACAAGTGCAATGCTTCTTTTTTATTATTATTATTTATTTATTTCAGTCCGATTTGTAAATATAGCTAAAGTAGAAATTTTAGTGCCAGATTTTTATAAAAAAATTCTCACGAGGAAAAAATTACGCTCAAAACTAGACTATTAGGTTTTATTGCAGTTTCAAAAATAATCGTTGAAAATTTTATTTATTATGCTGAACTAACTGAACAGTTTTTTGCAATATTTATGCATTGTAGAAATAATAGTTATAATGTCACTAAACTTTGATAATGTAACGATGAAAGCGTAAATGACGACACAAGCTTTAAAACCATAATGAAATAAACGTTACAGTTATATAATTCAAATAATCTATATTTATTGTTTTCTATTATAGTTTTATTACTTAAATCCATAGACAACATAAAACAACATGTGCTTTTTTTTTAATGAATAAACACGAAACGGGATGTTCAAAACTGATGACAATTTTTACCAGAATGTTAATGTAGCCCCACGAGAGAGCGTGAGAATGCTGTAAAGTATGCAATTTACGTAATTATTCATGTTTCTGACGTCAGAAACACGCAAAAATTAGTAAAAAAAAAAAAAAAAAAAAATGTTGTGCGGGTTGCATAAATTGAAATTTTCTGATTACTGCTACAGTTGGTTTTTGAGACAAACTAAAGGTATTTATGTAAGTCCCATCAAGTGTTTTGTGATATAAATGCCTATGTTTTCTTCTGGTCTATTCCTTTAAGACGTAACTCTTTTTTCCTTGTATGAATTACAATGCCTGGTGACATTATAACTGCTAATAATTCTACGTCAAAAAATCTTCACATATTTTTTTCTAGTTTTTTTCATCGTATTCAAATCCAACGCATTTTTTCTTCTCATAAGTATATCATTGCACATTTAGCAAAAAAATTTAAATGGTAAAATACATTATCAAAATATGTGTGAACATTAACTCACTACTATTTACATTATAATAACCAAAACTATAAATATCATGACGTATATGAAATTTATTTGATAGTAAATAATCGACATGCAACTTTAGCTTTAATAAATACGTACTATAAACAGTACATATACACTTATATAAACAACCCCTATAATATGTATATTTTTTTCTTCTTTATTTAAGCCAGATTAAAATTTGTTTATATATATTTTTTTATGCGGTTAAAGAATTGAAGTATTAAACGTATAAAATACATACATATGTCATAATATATAAAACATAATATTTCTTACTTAATAATACTTAAGTATGCAGTATGTATTAATATCAAGTATATAAGTTAAAAAGTTTTATCAAAGACTTTACAAACTGTATAATTTGTTAAGTAAAGTTTTGTAAACAAAACCGTATGTAAGACTTTATTATGTATTTTATATTATAGTTTTTTATTTTTATTTTTTTACTACAATTGCATTAATAACATTGTGTTTGAAATACAACTTTATAATAAAGTTTTAGTTTTATGCATTTCATAAAATATTAAGAGAGATAATTAAATTATGATTATTCTTTACACAACCTTCCATTGTCAAGTAATATTTTCACATTGTTTTAATATTTTATTATACTTATGTACTTTTAAGACTACTTTGAAAATAATTTTGTTGTAGAGAGTTTATATTTTAATATATTTGTTATTATTAATAATTTACTTATTTTCTAGTGAATTGAACTTAATTTTTTTTCGTAACTACTTTAAAATATGTACAATCCATTACTTTATTTGTTAGTTCTATATTTAAATGGTTATTTGCGGTCCAATATATATAGACATAAGATATAAGATAAGATATAAGATTTTATTACGTTCTATGTCTTTACAGAGTAGAACAAGTCAAATAACACAAAATACATCAACAAAAAATAACATGTAGAATCACTATATGGCTGTTACACAGGATATTAATAAAAAAAAAAAAAATAATAGTAATAATAATAAGGAAAAACTTAGGCTAGTTATACTTAACGTTATTACATGCAAGAAAATCAGCGACACTATAAAACATATTGTCAAGCAGGTATCTCTGGACCATTCTTTTAAAAGAAACATAAGAATCACAATCTTTTATATTATTAGGGAGTGCATTATATAAAAAAGGAATACAATATTCAGGACCCTTTTGGCTAAGAGACATCCTCTTTTTTTCAACATAATAGCCCCCATTATTTCTAGTCTCGTAGGAATGGACGCTATGAACCGTTCTGAACCATGATGGATATCTCCTCAAAAATTTTACACATTCATAAATAAATATTGAAGGCAATGGTAAGATATCCAGTTCTAAAAAATGTGGACGACATGACATTGGGGGGTATGTACCAAACATGGTTCTCACTGCCCGCTTTTGCATAACAAAAACGTCGCTTGAACATGGCGATTGCCCCCAGTAAATAATGCCGTATTGAATATGACTATATATATATGAGAAATAAACGTTTCTTAAAGTTGCAGAACTTACAGTGTTTTTTAAAGACCCTAGCAAAAATACGCCTTTCCTTAATTTAGCACAAATATCCGAACAGTGAGTTGTCCAATTAAGAGTGTCAGAAATGGTAAGACCTAGAAATTTAGTTTCATTTGATGGTAGGATAGACTTTCCATCCATTTTTAATAATGGACAATAATCTATCTTTTTTTGATAAGTATGAAATTGCAAAAAAGTTGTTTTATTTACATTTATATCAAGATTATTAACTAAAGACCAAGTTTTCATTGAATTCACTGCTTGTATAGCCTTAATTATTAACTCAGATGGACTTTTACAACTTATTAAATTATTAGTGTCATCTGCATAAATTATAAGGAAACCTATAATGATAATTAAAACCAAATCATTAATGTATGTATCAAAAAATGGCGGTCCGACCTGAGATCCCTGAGGAACACCCTTGCAGGTATTCTTTGGGTCAGAAAAATGGTCCCTTATAACCCCATTTTCATCAACGCTCTGTACTACTACAAATTGAGTACGATTATACAAAAATGATCTAATCCATGTCAGTGCAACAGCGTCTACTCCATAGTTTGCTAATTTGATTATAAAAATTTCAGGGTCCAGTGTGTCAAATGCTTTGGAGAAATCATAGAAGAGACCAATAGTCTCCTCACCATTCTCCAACGCACTGTACACCTTAGATAGTAAGTCAAACATAGCTGTATTAGTTGATCTATTACTACAAAAACCATGTTGGTTACTACATAAAATGTCATTCAAAAACTCCATATATTGCAAATAGAATGCCTTTTCGATTACACGGGAAAAAGTCATTAAATTCGCAACTGGTCTAAAGTTGGCAGGATCAGATTTTTTACCTTTTTTATGAATTGGAATTATTTTTGCTACTTTCATATTAGAAGGAAACCTGCCCTGAGCAAACGATGCATTAATTAAATAATGAAAAGGAAGACTAAGTTGAGATCGGCATTGTTTAACTAAGAAGCATGGAACACCATCAATACCACTTGTCATTTTATTTGGTAAACTAGAAATTATTTTAGTGACAGATTCATATGACAAAGCAGTTAATTTAAATTTTATAGGTAGACTTTGAGGTGGTATTGGCTGTGACTCAAAATCAAGATAATTATTATATATGATAGCTGTTTAGAAGTTCAAAAATGACTATTATAGTTTTTTTTATTAATATATTATATTATAATTACAATGTCAATTAAAACTTTATGTTAATCTAAAGAAAAGTAAAATATTTTATATTAATTTAATGTAACTAGATAGTTTTTGTCATAAGTTATAAATTTCCAGCAAATTAAACACTGAAAAAAGTAAAAAGATCATTCATGTTTTGCTTTCAAAACATTCAAAGTTCTCTCTTTCTCTCTCTCTCTCTCTCTCTCTCTCTCTCTCTCTCTCTCTCTCTCTCTCTCTCTCTCTCTCTCTCTCTCTCTCTCTCTCTTTCTCTCTCTTATTACTTCTCCCCTCCGGCGTCAAAGATAATATAAAACAAAAATGAATATTAAATAAAAATGCTCTAGCACTTGAAAATAAGTGCTAATTGCTTAATCAAAGAAATAAAATTTCAATATATTATTATATCTAAATTTACAAACTCGACATCTTAAATATTGACTTTTAAATTTTGTTTTTGTAATATTGTATTGTAAATTTTTCCAATTTGGAATCACATTACATTTTGTTTGATTTTATTTTTAATTGGATATAATATAATATATATATTTTTTAAATAAATATTTGGTCTGTTTTTCTTTAATTCATTTATTTTAATGTAAATTTGATATGCATCATTATACTTTGCTTTTTCAATGTATTAAAGTCAGTTATTTAAATTCAGCTCTCAGTTCACTTTTAATGACTTTTTTTCCTATCATATAGGGAAAAAAAATAATCAAAAGGTACTTATGATTAATATTATTGTACCTTTCGTTTTAATTGTAATAGCTTGTGCTCGCCACATGATCATTTTTTTTTTTTTTTTTTTTTAACCTTACTTCCCTACAGATTTACTGCGTAAAAAAAAAAAAAAAAAAAAAAAAAAGTATTTAAGATAAAAAAAGAAGGGTTTATCCTTTACATTTATTTTCAATCTTGAAGCTTAAAAGCTTTTTCAGAGTGCAGTAAAATATTTATTACTTTTATAATTACTTTTCCCCCACATTCAAGGTAATTGACGTAACTAATTCATTAACTTCAAATCAACATCTACAGAATAAGTTTAAAAAAAAAAAAGTTGTAGAAATTACTATTAAAGTATATTATATGCTATCTATGTTTAACAAGTTTATTTCAAATCGTAGTTTCCTTTAAGTTTAAGTACAAGTGCTTTAAACTGCAACTGTATTTAAATTGAAATATCTCATGACCTGAAAAAGTACTTACAAAGTATGAAGTGGTTGTTCTATATTTTATCCTTGCTAATATTTTATTACTATTTGGATATAATGCAATTTTTCTTCTTTTAACTGACCAAACAGTGTAACATAGAAACGTTGAAAGAAAAAAATCTTGATTAATCAAATTTTACCAATTACCAATTTTTTAATACTTGATTGAAATTAATTATACTAGAAATATTAGTAATTATTTATCTTGATGAAATATTTCTATGCTTAGAAAGTAAGCAAAATATTATAAATAAAATATTTTATTGCTGTAAAAATATAACTTCAATAGATAACCAGGTGTGAGATCACTTTGTGTATAGGCATTTGCCTTTTTCTCACCCCAGCTGGGTAAAATTATTATTATTATTATATTCATTTTTTTTCTCACTTTGTACCATGTTATACCCAATAAAGAATTATTATTATAATCAAAAATTGTGTTTTATTAATTCTTGACGGACTTGTTTTTGATTTCGTAAAAAGTAAATTTGTGTTTTAACGTGAGATATTGGTGATAAATATTAAAAAACAAAAAATTTGAGCCGTAAATTAGAAGCAATTTTCCATATCTCACTCTGCCTTAAGTTAGCTATCGCATTTCAATTATCAATTATAGAGATTTTTTTTTAGTTCTAAATAAATAGAAAATATTTTCAGCGTGAATGTCATCTTTATTCAACAGTTTTATAAAAAAAAAAAAAAAAAAAAAAACATAATTGAAAGGGTAAAGTTTAGACCTCACAAATGTCTGGCTCACTCTTAAACCTAACCTTAGCATACTGTTAATATTCAGCATTAATAATACAATTATTAATGAAATACCTTTATAAAATTACTAAAATTATCTATAAAAAATTATGTTTAAATATTTACTTATGTACAAATTAAAGTTTTCTTTTCAGACTTGCATAAAAAAAAGTACAAAGGAGACACATGAACTTTTTATCGTATACTTGAATAATTTAAATATGAAAACTCAAAGCCAGTTTTTCCTGTTTAAAAATTTTTCCCTAAAAATTGGATAATCTCTGTCTAATTGTATCGTAAATATTTTACATATTTTAAGTGCATTTTAAATAGGTTAAAAAAAGCCAGAGTTTAAATAAATAATTATGGATTATAATTAATAGAGGTTAAATAAGATTTTGAAAAGGTTTAAAAAATTTTTACTTTTAAGTAAATAATAATAATAAATTAATATTATAAATAAATAAAAAGAAAGAAAGAAGAGAGGAAATAGTGATTAAATTTTCATACGTTAATTTTGTGAAAATATATTTGCTTTATTTGGTATAAATATTTGAATGCCTAATTTACCTTTCTTTTAGGTTGGTATAAAATACCACAAATTAACAAATATTGATTGATAATGGTTATATTTAGCATCTCATCGGTTAAAACGTTTCTCATGTTCATACTTCTGTACTAAAAGTAAAGATAAGAAAATAATTTACTAAATCATATAAGTACAGGTAAAGTTTTAATACATCCCACACATATATAGCTCTATATTAATAATTTTCTGATTATGAGTTGTTGTTTTTGTTCTTATAATTAGAAAAATAACTTTATTAAATATCAAAATTTTGTTAACGTTAATTATATTCTTATAAATTATATATCTTGTTGATTTGGAATGAAAAAAATAAAAACAATGACGTAAAATGTTTTCATTGCTTTTTTTTTTATTCAATTTAAAGTTTAAATATATCCATGTTGAAAAATATTACGTCATCAGTTTTTATTGCTCCATATGGACAAAGTATTTAGAATGATTTGAACTGATGTGAAAGTAATTAAAATAATAAACGATTTTATAGCTTTGGCTATGCAATTTAATATTGTAAAAAAAAAGAAAGAAAAAAAAAAGTAAAAAAGTAAAAAGTATTAATAGAATTAAAGAAATCTATGTTGCAAATAAATGACACAAATAGCACGAAGAAATTTACGGATACTGCATTTCATGTATTGTACTGGCAAGAGAGCACATTATCTAGTTAGTGTTTATAAATGTAGTTGATAGTTATACATATATCACCTGTCAGGATCAAATTGACTATAAGATTAGTTCGGTAAATGTACTTTGAGCTTCTTGCGTTTTTGCTCACTTGAAGAGCAATTACGTCCATCATTGGCCCCCTAATCCTAAGTTGTTAACTGGCTTTCAATTAGCTAATCCGACCCTGTCACCTGTAGTTATCATTATTGTAAAATTCTACTTTCATCGCACAATGTGGTTCATTGGTCCTTATTTAACTTAAAGTTTATTTTTTCACTAGTGTCACTAAAGTACTGGAGTATTTTCTCTCTCTCTCTCTCTCTGTCTCTCTCTTCATATTAATATTTTAAATTATATTATTACTCTGCACGACGTAAAACTAACCACAAATATATGTTGTGTGCATAACTGCGTTTTTTCAGTTTAAGTATTGGAATACAGAATAGAATAGTCCGTTCCGTGATACGAAGCTATATGAAAATAGTAACTCAACACGTCTGTAATGATATGAATAAAAAATAGAAAGAAACTAATTTAAAATATCTGACATCCATGACAGTTTTTATAGCCACCAGACATAGTACAGTTTAAAATTTTATATTATTTCATGTGAAAAATATTTTAGTTTCTGACATTGAAGAAAATATTGAATGTAATGTAAAGTCAGTCCAAACACGTAGTCAGTCATGATTATTACGAAACTATGTGTTGAGATTTGTATGCTAAAAATATATTTATGGGAAAGTAAAATCTTGATATTATGTTCAAAGTTGATAAAACATGAGAGTCGAAAGGGGGATATCTTATTGCATTGCGAGAGAGAGAAATAGAGAGAGAGAGAGAGAGAGAGAGAGAGAGAGAGAGAGAGAGAGAGAGAGAGAGAGAGAGAGAGAGAGAGAGAGAGAGAGAGAGAAATAGAGAGAGAGAGAGAATATGTATGTCTATAAAGTTGGTATCTCAAAATTTAACACCATGGACATCCCATACAATTCAGCAGAGTTTGGTGTCATGTTTCTTCTCCTTCTTCTTGTCTGTTTGGCCTTACGTATAAGAAAAACTTTTGCCTCGAACAGTAAGACGACGAAAGAGAAAGAGACTAGACTTATATTCATTCAATACCCACAGGTCGATCTTATACGTACACATGAAGAAGAAAACTTTTTTTTTTCTTCTTCTTCTTCAAGTAATATCATCTCTCACAAAAGTTTTAGGACGAGAGAAAACCTTGATGATGTTGATTTTATCTTTTGATGTCATTATCGACCAAAAAACATTTTCTTCTCTATGTTATACATATATACTAAAATATATTGTTCAAAACCAGAAAATCTTCCTTAAATTAATGGAATTTTCTGGTGGTTACCCTCTTAAGTATACTTGAAAACTTGTGGTCAACCCTTATACAGAATAACATGTAAATATTAAGTTTGTAGGATCGATGTAAAAAAACAAACATATAATCTAAAATCAATGTCTTAACTTTTATAGATAAGAAATGATTGCTTACAAAGAAAAATTAATAGTAGCAATCAGCTAGTCAAAAAATAATTGTCAATTGGATTTTATTTTATTGAGCAATGTTACTTTGTTCTAAAGGAGAACCCAGATATGTAAAAATTATTGAGTATTAAATGCAAGTTTTTGAAAAACTATCAGTTATAAATTTGGTAGGTTAGATATTAATTCAAACAATTGCAAAAAAAAAAAAAAAAAAAAAAAAAAAAAAAAAAAGTCCTTACTTGATAAGTGGAACTTTTTACTTTGCGAACGAACACAATAAGTTTCAAAATCATACAAAATGTTGATAGCAATTTTCAAAACTTAAATTTATTGGATCTTTGGCTACTTTTCCTAAGTTATAACAAATCAGTGTCAGAGTGACATTTCTTAGATAATGATTAACTTCTCGACAACTCTTACACTCTTGTTCTAAAGACATCTTTTGTTATTATTAAAATTTGTTATTATTATATTATTTAAAAAAAATAATAATCCTAATGACATGAATTTTAAAATTTACGTACAATACTATGTGGATAACGATATTGCGGATTTTTTTTTTTTTTTTTTTTTATGTTAACTAAAACTTTTCAACACAACATTTTCGCTCTACTCAGCTAAACAAGGAAAAAAAATCTCAAGGGTGAAAACAGTGTTAAAAAACTTTGTTAATTAGAGAAGTTAATAAAACAAATCCTTAAAAAATATTAAGTTTATTTTTTAGCCTTCGTTAGCAAAAATTTCCTCAATATATTTGGTGCTTAATTTTTTTATATATAAAATAATGAAAGATAAAATGAAAGTGAGTGCGGCAGACGAGATAGAAAGAGAGAGAGAGAGAGAATATTTTTTAAATCTAAACTTGTTCGAATTGACAAATAACAAAAATATACTTCAATAAATATATATATTTATATGTATATATGTACAAGTGCAATATAAAAATATAGCATAAAATTTAACTTTTATTTTATATTTTATTAAAAAAGGTAAAATTTTCCCCTTGTCATAAAAAAAAAAATCAATTATAAAACTAAATAAAAATTACATAAAGTACTTTAAAATGTATATTAACAAAAAATTAAAAATATTTGACAATTTTCTATTAACTTTAATTGATTGACGTTATCGTTATCGCATATTATTTTTGTTTTAATTTTTACAAATATATTTTCTCGTAGCGTGACATGTAACTTCCGGTGTCACTTAGTCACGATATTCTACATGTACGTGATAATTATTATTATAAGACGTTCAGTGTTTTTGTAATAAAAAATTACATAATTTTATATCATATTATTATACTTTCTTTATATATCTACCTTAGTCTATATAACATTAAAATATAGTTTTATAGTATTATACATACCCTATGTCTAATTTCAAAACCCTTCATAGTTTATTTTACTACCCACATAATAATATTATATATACCTACTACTATTATACTACAGTGACGTTGTGTTTAAGAAAGATAATAATATGAATAATAATATTTTATAATAATAAATTATACATAATATAATAATTATATTTTATTAAATTTTATATATGTTTTATCTTTTGTAAGTTTATACAGTGTTTATATATATATGTATATATAAATATATTTTATATATATATATATATATGTAAGTTTATACAGTGTTTATATATATATATATATATATATATATATATATATATATATATATATATATAATATAGCCACAAATATATATAATTTAAGCATAAACTTATGGTATACTTATTGTAGCTGCAATTTGAATTGTTTTCTGAAATTTATTTTTTATCATAAAATAAAATTTGCTGGTTAAAATGATGACTGTTCTTATATTTAACTCAGAGAGAGAGAGAGAGAGAGAGAGAGAGAGAGAGAGAGAGAGAGAGAGAGAGAGAGAGAGAGAGAGAGAGAGAGAGAGAGAGAGAGAGAGAGAGAGAGAGACTCAAATATAAATTTATACCTCAAAAATAAAATTAAAATATCATACTACAATGTGTCAATAATTTTTTTATGGAATATAAATTTTTTATGATATAACATTTTAAAATTATAAAATGAAAATTTATCTACATCGTTAAAGAAAGGTGTTAATCTGTTTATGTGAGTTGGTTTTCCTATATAATATAATATACGTATAGTAGTAGTAATATAATATGAGAGCGAGAGCGAGCTGAATATTGGTAAAAGTAGGAGAACTGAGGTTGGCACTCTTATCATAGCCTCAGGTCACCAATGTTATTAGATCGCTTGCTCTATAGCTTACACGGTTATGGCCAAAGCGATAGTAGTGGGTCGTGATCACCTGTCCTAACACTTTATGTCCTTTAGTTCTCCCTCTCGCAAGTTTTTGACCAGTCACCCTTTTATGTATCAAAACCCATATAAGCTAGCAAGAGAAAAAAGAAAAATAATAAAGGATCGATCCCTTATGAAGTCAGAAAAAAAAAGTGACACAAAAGGGATAAAATTACTTTCTTTTTCTATTAGCTAATAATACATCAAATTCAATTCGTTTTCTTTCGTATAAGGATATTGTATAACAACATTTCTGTGAGTGCTTTTTTTATACTTTTGTAAAAAAAAAAAAAAAAAAAAAAAAAGACATTTATGTTTTGGGAAAGTTAAAACAAGCTAACTGGCTTCCAACAATTATAACAACAACAAAAAATATATAAAACAATTTGATTTTGTTTTAAGTTACTAAAAATTTACAAAGGTTTTAAGTTAACCATAAGAAACTTTATTGAAAACAAACATGTAAAGTATCAACGTTTATTATATACATAATAACAATATTAAACTCAACATTAAATTTAAGATCTACAGCATTACAGGAAATTTCATTCATTTTTTTTAAATGTGAAAAACATTATTTTGTACGTTTTTAATAAAAATTCAATTTAAAATGGTTTATTTTTCTATTAGAAAGTTCTCTCTCTCTCTCTCTCTCTCTCTCTCTCTCTCTCTCTCTCTCTCTCTCTTCTACTAGTGTTTTTTTTTATTAGCAAAATACGTGTGTCATAAAAGTGTTGGTTCAAGCATGATCTTATACTGTGTGATTTTTATCTCACCACCCGGGTATACCACATAGAACCATCGTATACCAAAATGATAGTGTATAACAGGGAGAAAGAGAAAACGAGAGGGGTATATTTTGGACTTTTGTACCAACATTACGCGCGACCTTCCGCATGTTAGCCTCCCTTTTTTAGCGTGTGTAATCGAAGCACGTCTAGTTTCTGCGTCCGTGTCATCACGTAGTGAGAGAGAGAAAGAGAGAGAGAGAGAGAGAGAGAGAGAACGAACAGCACCCTCCTCTGAGATTTCTATTAACACATGTCTCCATGTTCGAGATTTTATAATATTTCATAAAGAGTATTACGAAATATATTGAAGTATTTTAAAAATATAATATTGTGATTTGTGATGTGTGTTTGCTTCATTGAAGAATTTTGGTTATATATAATACCTTTATATTTAAACTCCTATACAGTAGCAATTTAAGAGGGACTATAGCCACAAATACCCTATAGTAAGCGACAAGCTCATTAAAGCCTAAAACTCATCAAGCCTTATATTGCTCATCAACCTCTAATGTTGTAAAGTGTAGGCGTTTTAGACTTTTAAAATCTTTGTTTACTTTACATCAGGTATTTTCTTTTTACAAAAATAAGTAAAGGTAGTTTTTTTTAATTAAAACTAAAATATTTTTGCATCCAAAATTTATTTATTCAACCTAAATATATTTTTTTCTTACTATGTTAATTATTTACTAAGAATATTTAATATATTTTAATATTTAATCAGTATTTTTTCAGGTGTTTCATTCCTATATTATTTTAACCAACTATTAATTTACTATATTCGTCAACATACTAACAAGGTAAAGGGTATAAGGGTACTAGTTTCTTTGTATTTCAAATTGTCGTCTTAAATGTAGCAAAATGCAAAATAAACAAAATAGAGTAGATAAACAAAACAAAATTAATCGTGCTTTTTTTTTTAAGAAAAAAAAAAAATTTATATTAGAATTTTTAATACAAAGAAAATTAAAGAAATAAAACTTAATGAGATAAAATTTAATGCAAAGTAACTTAAAAATTATTAATATTATTAAACTTCTTGACTAATAATATTTTCACACCTGTATGGCATAGCTTTAACTTCTGATATCACATACGTACGTAATGTATAATTAAGCAAACTTAATCACTTATAGTTTTAAGATATTATACATTTGAACATTTCAAATAATAGTTGAGTCATCATTTAATGTAACACCACAACTTTCATGACAATTTCAAATTGAGATATTAAAAGTTATTTTAATTGTATACTTTTAATTTTTGTTTTATGATAAAAATAAGATTCTTTCAAGTTTATTATGAAAAAAATTATAATATAAATTTTATTGCATCCATAGTTGTTGTTTTTTTTTTAATACAGAACACATTTAACATTGTACATTACACATTTAAAAATACTACTTTATGTGCAAGTTCATTACATTTCTTCAAAATATCTTGGTTGAAATATATCTCTGTTATGTAAATCTTAGCAGTGCAAAGATAAAATTAAGTAACGTTAGTGTAAGAAAAAAAATCCATGTAGTTTTTGGATGTATTTTAACAATAACCATATATAGAATATACTATAGATTTTTATGTCAGTGCCATCTAATTTTGTTAAAAAATAATCCATTAGCACAACAAAGTAGCCAAAAGGGCGTAAAGTTTTTTTTTTTTTTTTTTTTTTTTTTTTTTTTTTTTTTTACCATTATGATGTTGCATAGAAATGCTTTAGGCAGCCCTATAAGCAAGTACCATATTTTTACTTGAAAAAATTTGGTTTTCACATTAGTTTGTTAATTTGACGGTAAAATTAGTTAGTATTGCCTGAGGGGTGACTAGCTCAGTGCCCCAAGATAAGCAGATTTATGCAACCAGTTGCTCAGATATGTTAGGCGGGTGAGTATACCACTTCAGGATATATCTGTTTATAGTAAACTCAATTATAAATTGTACTCTAATTTTAAATTTAAATTACTTTAATATACAGTACTTTAGGGTCGAGACGGCCAATAGATTTATTACGTATGGCTTAATATGTATTATGTACTAATTTTTATACAGTAAAAACTATATTAAACTAAAATTGAAATAAAATTTTTGTTATATAAATTTAAAAAGCTTACTCAGATTTTAAAAGTATCATAAAACTAAAACTGTTCTTTCGTGTATAATCAATAAAAAAAAAAAAAAAAAAACAATAATTATTGTTAACTATAATTATATACATATTTAAAATTATAATTTTATAAAAACTAACCATACTTATTTTTCCACAACCATATCATAAAAAAGAGGTATTTATAAATAAGAAAAAGGAATTACATATTTTAAAATTATAACAGTAATAATAAATACAAAAAGACTAGTACAACTGAGCTAGTAGATAATTTTCTATGTTAATTTTACTCAAAATCTAAAAAAGCTAACATATTGAGAACAAAAACAAAACAAAACAAAAAATCACATTAAATTATAGTTCAGTATACATCGTAAAGTAAAAGTTAATATAGATATATGTTCATTGTGAAAGGTTACATGATATACGTTTTAATAATTTATTTTACATTGTTATGTTTATAATAGGTAGTAGGTGTACATCAAGTCAAAAAGGTATATTATTATGGAAGAGTTTATATATATTATAGTATATATTATATGTAGTAGTGATATAACACCATGAAAAGTGATTTCTTTTTGTATAAGTCTGTAGGGAAAAAAAAAAGTAAAGTTAGCTTCACCTAACCATTCTCATTCCAAAAGCATACTCTTTGGACCTCTAGGGATGAGAGAGAGAGAGAGAGAGAGAGAGAGAGAGAGAGAGGAAGGGAGAGAGAGAGAATGAGAGAGAGAGATAGAAAATAAGAGCTAATTCTACAGCCTCTAGACACCTTAAAAAAAGAAAAGGTTTTTAGGAAGTTCATTTCCTGTTTTTTGTAAAAGGGAGTAAAAATTTTCTTTTCCTAATAGAAAATAATGTTCTAAGAACTAAATTTATTTTCACTTAGTGTTCTGTACTGTATATAATGTTGGTATTTTTTCCTTTTTTTCTATATATAAAATAATAGAAAAATATATCACTAAATTTTGGAAACTATTCATAGTTGGCTTCCTTTATTAGTAAACAAAACTTTAAAGGAAAAAAAAAAAAAAAAAAAAGCTGAAGTGGAAATTTATCTATATTTTATTTTTAGTTTATATATTTTTAAGTTAATATTTTGTATATTTGCTTACTGTGAACCGCTTTATATAAAGTTATTATATATTTAGATACCATGCTTTATTGAAATAATAGTAAAAGTCAGTAATGCATGTAATATGTCATGTTTTTATTATACGTTTATAAATTGAAATTTAATGACTATTTCAATGAATTTTATAAAATTTTGTAACATTGTGTTTACAAAATGTTTTAAATATTTTATTCACTGATTCTATTAGATTTTGATGATTTAAATATGGTTTAAATAATGATTTTGCTATTAAAATTACATTTAAATTTTTGTGGTATTTAAGACTTAATTTTCTAACCTTTAATATAGGTTTATGAATTGTTTTTTTAACTTTTGTGCAAATTAAAATTATATAAAGATCAAAGATCGTTATTATATTAATATAAATGTTCTCTTTAAAAAAAAAAAAAAAAAAGTTTGATAATTAATTACTTTTACTTATTGAACTTACATTAGTAACGTCTCTGTTATTTTAAAATAGACAGATTAGCTATTTTTTTCTATAAGTTTACTTAAAAATATACATAAAAAAGTCCCGTATCATACAGTCACATATCTTGTACATAATCAACGTATATTGGGTCATTGAGTCCATCATCACTACCTTTCTCGCTTTTGGATGGGGAAAAAATTGTATAATTTATTGTATTTGACCGAGCTGGTATGGCCGAGCGGTGAAGGCAGTTGACTCGTAACTGTGTACTCCTCACCGAGTATAGGTTCGAGCCACTGCTGGGTGCGTACGTGAAGTGTGAGAGAACAACACGTTGCACGATGCATGTTTACATGTTTTCCATGACAACGCACAGCATTCGGGAAGTGCATGATCGATGTAATTGCATCGACCAGCCTGCCTAGACGTTTTCACGGTTTCTCTAGGCTTTCATGGCAAATGCCGGGTTGTATACTTAGGCCGTGGCCGGCCCGTGTGTGCTTTTCCATTAATTTGGAAAGTCCTTACCTGTTGATAAGACAATGTCTTGACTGGGACTGGGATTGGTATGGCTCGATAACACAATATGGCAAGCAAAAAAAAAAATAATAATAATAAAATAAAAAAATAATAATAGTAACTGGTATGAAAGGAAACATAGAATTTTATAATTGTTTTATAAATTCATTTAAAAAAAATCATGGATATTATATTTTTCTAATGTGTGGAAAATATAACACTATGCGAGATTGTGTTGAGCAAAATCAATAAAAACCCTCTCTCTCTCTCTCTTTCTTTCTTTCTCTCGCTCGTTTTCTCGTACTTATATTAAAATTTAAAGTGATGCAGAGATAGGGGTTTTAAAATAAAAGCTTAAGTGTATCATCTTATATATATATATATATATATATATATATATATATATATATATATATATATATATATATATATAATGTTTATAATTAATTGCTAAGTATAGGAAAAGCATTGAGAGGTACGCCACACTATATTTATTTACTTACTATGTAAATCCATACGCTCAAAGCCAACAAAGTAGGATCAACTTAAACCTAAAACAAATTGCCACTTTCTTAAATTTATTTCTAAATACACAACACTAAATAAAAAATATTACTCATTTATATAAAATAAAGAAAATAATAATAATAAAAAAGAAAAAAAAATTTTTTTAGTCTTTGTGCAGCATAATTGTTGTTATTTGAATAAAAAAAAATTCTCCTAACATGATGATCGATCAAAACAATAGTGTGATAAAAAAGGGTATTTATATAGAGGAAAGAAGTGTAAAAAAGAAAAACAAAAAAAAACTATGAACGAAAAAAGCAGTTGCAAAATATAACACACTTACGTAAATTCTTTTGATAAATGTTTTATTTTCATGTAACTTCTTTTATATTGTTTAAAAAAATGCATTAAAGGTAAAAAGTAAAGTTAAAATTTCTAAAATGTTGCATTATTTTAATTACAATATGGTAACTATCTATATAATATATATAAAAGTTTTCTAAACACTTTGAATTGTTAAAATAAAAGTAAACAAACAAACGTTTTTAGAAACGCTTTTAAAATGTAAATTTTTTTCTACCCCCTCCCCCCTCTCCCCTGAAAACACTCAATAATTACATTTTAGAAGTGAAGCCTTTTGAATATATTGTACGCTTATATTGAAGCAAGCATTTTCAACTAGCTTGTATTCAATAAGGCAGGAATATCAATATTTAGTCACTTGTCAATTGATACAAATATAAATAAACAATAATACATTAAATGCTTACTCGTTCAGAGAATTTACGTATTGTACAAATAAATGGAAATTTTGAATAAGGAATTATATTATTATTTGTTGATATATTTACACTACACTTGATACTGCTGAATAGTTAAAATTACGTGTCAAGGAATATAATTTTATACTTAATACAGTAATTTATTTATAAATTTATTAATGAGTTATAGAGAAATTATTAATTAATTTATTAGAAAGTTATATAGTTAAAATATTATAATATAACGTTATTATCTTGCAATAAATTCTGTAAAAGATTGACAATTTTTTTTTAACTTTAATTTAGTAAAAAAAAAAAGAAAAAAAAAAAGAGACAATCAACCCGAATTTTTATTCCAAATGCAGTAGGTTTTTATTTAGGATACCTACAGTGCTCTTCCAACCCTAGAACATAAACCTTGACCATATATGTATGCCAATAATTATAAATATATAAATACAAGAATTTTAGCATACAACCACATGCAAATTTACCAACTTAAGGATAGAATTTATTATTTTATATCTAATATAAATACTTTATAGTCGCATACTACTTAATATGTATATTGCTAAAAATGGAAACTCTTTTATTTATTTATTTGTGATACAATCAGTGGAAGTACTTCACGATCACATCATTATTACATTCTTTATATATACTTTAAAATTATACATAATAATAATATTAAACATTCAAAACCAGAAGATAAATTAAATTTAAATATCTGTATACATGGATGCATAGTATAATAAGCTTT
>OX439128.1:36598223-36640723 GCA_949318235.1 Ecdyonurus torrentis
ATAAAGGATTTTGTTACATTAATGGTTAATTTATATTTTATTTCCTTGGACTTTTTTTTTAAGTTTTTAGCTACATACTAAAAATATATAATGTTGAAAAGTTTGACCGCACTGTTTTATATGACCATGCATGTTTTTGTTGTAAACAATCAGTCTACCAAATATAATGAAGACTGAAATGAACAAAATACTTCAAATTGTTTTCCTAAAGAGGAGGGGTAATAAATAGCGAATTTCTGGTTAAGAAAGTGATCGTCAACGTACGTACAAGACCAGATTTTTATAGGTATTTTTAATCAATAGGAACACAGAAATGTTACCATAATTTTTTTTTAAATTAACGGAAGTTTTTAAAGCTGGTCATAAGACTCTATCTGCTGTAAGCTTCAAAATTAAAATTGATGGAAATCGTTTATCAAAATGTATAATAATATTTGACCTCTGACCTCTCATCTTAACGACTCTCCAGTATATACTGTTATATTTTTTTCTAGCTCACCTAGTTCCAAAGACTATTTTTGAATTGAAAACTCACAAAATACCCACACCATAAGAAGTTTTTTAATAGTACTAATAAAACAACAGTAGTATAGATGTATTGTGTCTTCGTATTTCTTTTCTTATAAATAAATTGAAATAAAGAACCCTCCTGACTCAGATGCCCATTTTAAAAAAATACTAATTGAATATAACCAAGGAATGATAATTATTTGTCAGAAATTTTTAAATCCTTCCTAATCCCCACTTAATCGTAAGTTGCAACCTTTAGTTAAATCATTATATATTTTTTAATTGTTGCAACAATCAAAATAACAACTTCTAAAGTTTAGTTAGTTAGTGTTACAACTTATGGGATTAAGAACTGTTTAATGCCTTGTTCACAATAAACTGTTTCTAATTGGAATTGTTGATTATTTAATCAAATAATAACATGTATTCTTATGGAGCACACTTAACAATTCCAATTAAAAAAAACTAATTATGAACAAAACATAAGTGATGCCGAAAACAAACAAACGCGTATACGTTTTTTTAATAAAATAAAGTAAAAATTTTATATATTGCATCGGCAAATGATTGTACCTTAATAATTGTTCATTTCAAATTAATTATAATTTTTGCACATCTGTTCATTTATAATATGAATGTATCTTTATTATTAAAAAAAATGTTTGCCATCCATTACAATAAATTTTAAAGCTTACCCAGTCATTACACTTTAATAGTTACTTAGTAAAAACTAAAATTTAATTATTTTCAAACTATCACCATTCTCATTTTTATTTAATTAAAATTATATTAAATTCAGTGAATACATAACATGTATATTTTAACATGGAGAATATGGGTTAAGAGAACTATAGATATAATATAATTAAACATTATGGAGGATATAATAATAATAATATTGATGAATATTGCAACAGTTTGTTATAATAACTAATACTTGGTCATAAAGTGAACATAGTATAATAATACAAAAACATTATTGCAATACATACGTCCATGTTTTTAACTATAATATACATATATTATAACCACTTATTTCTATTCACCAAAGTATCATAGTATAGAGAGGTTAACATTAAATTGGTAACATTTATATAAATACGTGCAGCTTTTTTTTTTTTTTTTTTGCCATGTGTAAAAAAAAAAAAAAAAAAAAAAATGGAAAAAAGGAAGGAAGAGTAATAGAACTTGTTTATATAAAGTTATTATATACCTTTTTCCAAGCGTAGGAGGTATTTGAAGAACGGAAATTGAACTGTAAAAGCTTTAGATTTTTTTTTTCAATTTTCCAGTCAATCTGGACTTATTGGTCAAATATAAAAGAAATCTCACCTTTCCTAAAGTATTGATATTTTTCTATAGCGTGTGATGGTTCATTTATCTTATATTAAATTTTTGTTTTCAAACGAACTATAAGACGTATAATCTGTATATAAGCTGTAAAACTTATAATAAAAACCAAAAATAAAAATTTCAGTATATATGTTACCTTAAAATCTTAGTGATATACGTTTTAAACATTAATCCTGTAGTAAAAATAAAATATTCTAGGCAATTTTCTGTGTTAAGTGATATTATGGTGTTTAATTGAATAGTTTTTTTTAATTGGATTAAGTATGGATATATGAGAAGGGTATTGGGAAGTTCATTTTTTTTTTTTTTTTTTTTTTTTTTTTGCAATTTACTTGCATTTAAAAAAAATTAATTAGAAGAACATGAGTTATTTTCAATTAAAATATAAATTTATTTCAATATGTACTGCATACAGTACAATATATTTTAATACAAATATGTTCAATAAATGCAATGTAATCTGTACAGTACAATATGATTTAATATAAATATGTACGCAAAAAAATTAATACTAAAAATGTAAAAGGTAGACATATAACCTAGAACACAGGTATTATTATACTACAATAATACCTAATGCAGGTGCAATATGCTACAATAAAGGTGTAACTTACTTATATTAAATGAGTGGTATTGTATTTTATAAATACCTGTTCCAAATTAAAGTGTGCCTATTGCAAAATACAGGATTCATGTACCTGCCATAGGAAGTAAGTTTTTTCGATGTGTTCAGTAAATGCAATGTAATAAAAAAAAAAACTTAAAAACTAACGTAAGATTTACTCAGCCTCGTAGTCTTTGCCTAAATTTTCTATAACGTTACCGTTAATTTCATTTAAGACTATAATAAATTTAACGTTATCGATAACTCAAATTTGTCCCCTAATATAACGTTACCTTACCTTTAATTTTAACTTACATCAACTATAGCGTTAACAGCTTTTCTAGATATGTTGTATTCTTTTTTTTATTCATTTAAGAATATAATAGCTTACTTATATTTGCTTATTTATAAATAGTTATTTTTATTAATTATTTCTCTCAACTCGTCACTTGATATTGCTTTTTAGTCAGCAAACGCAAAAATTAATTTCAAAAAAGTAACATTATATTTATCTTTATGTTACCTTCAATTTTGGTTAATCTATAATTATATTGTTCCTTTTGTTATATTGTTATTAATTTATATTATAAAAATAACCAGTTAACCGGCTTTAGTTAACTTAAAGCCATAGGCTACATAAAACAACTTGTGCTTTTTAATGAATAAACACGAAATGGGATCTTCAAAACTAATGACAATTTTTACTAGAATGTTAATGTAGCCCCACGAGAGAGCGTGAAAATACTGTAAAGTATGCAATTTGCGTGACTATTCATGTTTCTGACGTCAGAAACATGCCAAAATTAGTAAATAAAAAAAAATATATTGTGCGGGTTGCATAAATAGAAATTTTCTGATCACTACAGTTGGGTTTTGAGACAAACTAAAGTTATTTAAGTCCCATCAAGTGTATTGTGATATAAATACTTATGTTTTCTTCTGGTTTATTCTTTTAATCTATAACTATAACGTTCCTTTTTTGCAATGTTATTAATCTAATATATTATAAAAATAACCAGTTAACAGTCAAGTTAACTAAACGTTAACGACTTACGTAGCATGACTACAAGACTGGATTTACTTAAAAAAAAAATTGTATATATTCTATAAATTTTTATAATATTTCATATTTTAACTTCTTTTTTTCCCCTCCTCTCATTTTGTAAAGGAAATGACGGTGTTATATAAACGGAAAAAAAAATCATTGCAAACATTTAGAAAATAAAGTCCCATGTCTGTCATATGTTATATTTACCTTTCACTCTTACTACTTGTCACTTTTTTTTTATTTACCAGTAATATGTTTTATATACATTCATATAAGCTTAAGTCATAATTCATCTTTGACCTAGAAAAGTTAAAGCGCTAGGATTATTTTACTTCCGTTGGTTTAAGTATACAGTATATAAATATACATATCTTTTCATGTAAATTTAAATAATTTTTTTTTATGTAATATGACAAGAAATAGGAAAAAAATTTATAAAGAAAAAAAATGTATGTGTACATTTTAGTGCAAAGCTAAACTTGACACAATTGTATTATAAATGTCATATCAAAATATAATTCTCTATAATACAATTATATATTATATATATATATATATATATATATATATATATATATATATATATATATATATATATATATATATATATATATAAGTATATATATATATATAAATATATATATATATATATATATATATATATATATATATATATATATATATATATATATATATATATGTGTGTGTGTGTATATATATATAATAAATAATAATAAATTTCTATATGAAATATATCTGATATATTGAAATTGTCAATAAATTTGTTGACTTTTTTTCTTTATGAAGTATATTGATAGTATTTCTATAAGAAAAATGATATATTTGATATTTTTATTTACACAGTAGAATTACAATGGATATACAGTACATAAATATTTCTTTTATCACAAAAGATAAATATTTTACATTTACACTGGAAATAGTAATAATATTACGTATAGAGAGCGGATAAATAGTCTTTAGACTATTGTAAATATTGAGACTATTGGTATTTTTACTACGTAAAGCCTATGTACAAAATTTTAAAAATGACTATTTAGTGACTATTTTAGTCTCAGAGACTATTTTGGACTTTTCAGACCTTTTTTGGACGATTTTGCCTTTTTGTCAATATTTTTTGCTATTTTCAACAAAAATAGCTTTAATTTTAAAAGTCATCCATGGGATCTATGTTGAAAATTTTGAACTTTTTCTTTTTTGAGGCACTCTCTAAGAAACCCTTCATAAAACAGATAAATTCAGACAAGTTAAATTAATAAAATTAGCTAATAAAATCACTATTGAGTTATATAAATTTCAAAGATTACTTTTGGATTATTTTAGTATTTTAGAGACTATTTTGATAAAACATAGAATATTTTCCTCTCTCTAATTATGTATATTTTATAATAATAAGAAATAAGAAAATTTATTGAACCGGATAGTTCATAGAAACAATGGTTATTACAACGCAGTTATAGCAATGTGTGTTTGTAACAACATAATTTATATGCTATGATATGACATATAACAACTTTTTGCATAGCATAAATATTATGTTTTGTTTGACATGGTTATTTCAAATTAGCAGCGTTTAGACTGCATTCTAAATAACAAATTGTTGTGTTTGCATATAAATTTAAGTTAAATACTGTTTTTTGAACAGAATATATTTTGTATTGACAAAAGTTTGGCTGCATGTTATTTGAACATAAGAATTGACTTTTAAATAATCCATGTAAATTTATAATATTTTTTTTTCTATTTACATAAGGATCTTTAAGTGTAAACAAATTTTATACTCTTGTATTTCTTCTATATTGTTATTGAAAGAGAATTTGTAAATAAACATGTATTCCAAAATGTCTTTAATTTTAAAGATCAACGTAGTAAAATACTTGCAAGTTTAAGTTAAATAAATATTAGTTGTGAAGTCAACACAGCGAGGGGAAGAGAGTAAGATAAAAAGAGGGCATTGCATTAAAGCAAAAAGGGGGTAAGAAGTTGACTGTTGAGACTTTTGTATATACGCCAAATAAGGGTTGAAACGAAGTAGGTTAGTAAGGGGGGGGGGGGGGGGAAAGGAATTTTTGGTGACATCGATTTCGAACTCATCTTTAATAGCAAATAAATTTAAAATATACGGAAATGCATTTTTAACTATTAATTATGTAATAATTTTTCAATTTGTCTGTGTGTTCTACTGGGTCTTCGTATTTAAGAGAACCCTTTGAAAAAGACAGTGATAGGCAGTTTAGGTATTTGCCCATAGAATTGAGTATCTTACAAAAATCGTAAGCATTGACCAAGATAGTATAATAAAGATTGGCTCACAAGGTGGAAATGACGTCACGTGGTTAGTTTCACTTATGAAATTTGACGTTGCTGTTAATTATTCAAGTGACGGGACAACCAATGTTGAACCCCGTAGGGCTGATAGGATGTTTGAAGAGTAGACTGTATTTAGAAGCATGGACAGGTAGCAATTACGCTCAGTATAGCCTGTATTCGCAATCTAATATATTACTCTTTTGATGACGCCACTAAAATTTAAAAATATAAAATGCAGGTACCCTGGAAAATCACTGTCAAATCACAGTAAAAATCAGGTAGTTTTTACTCTTCTTCTTCTTCTTTTTTTTTTTTTTTCAACAATCCATTTCAATGTTTCTGTTAAACCACAAATAGGTTTCATGAGTGACTTAAAGTATTCTTATAGTTACCAACGGAGTGGGTTAAAAAAAGTGTAATGACATACTGGAAATGCTTTAATTTTCTTAAGTGTTTTTCCAGTACAATTATTTACAGTGGTTTCTAAGTTTACAAATTAAGCTATACATAAATATTAAACATTCTTATTAATACGAAAAAAGGGATGACCATATTTTAAGATATTTATTTTTACAAAACTTTTAGAAAAGTTTTCATCTTATGGAAGTTTTCATTCAGAAGCCTTGCCACTCTTACCCCTCTTTTCAGATATCAATATCACATATCACTATTAACTTTAAAATTGAAAATATTTAAAATTTGAGTAAAATATTGGAGAATATAATAGACTTTTGAAAGTACAATAATCCTTTAATAATAATACGTTTATTTGTCCTAGTAGAACAATATCAAAGCAAAACTACCAGAGAGCTGCCTAAAATACATAACAAACAATAATTATTATTTCCATCATTCGAGAAGGCAAACTTAGAGAGAAATAACCCAGCTATATATATGTATATATATATATATATATATATATTCAAGGGTTTCATCTAAGAAACACTAAATATTCTATTATTGTTCTTGTGCTTTAAGTGAAGTTAGAATAATTATAATTTCAGCCAACCACATCAACTCGTTTAAACAAATCTTTGCCACGCTAAATAGTCAACATAATTGAGTGTCTCAAGGAAAAAGGAAATAAGCTGCTTTGTGCCCAATGTGGAAATTATTTTAACTTCTCTTATACTTAAGAAACATACAATGAATCCTTCACTTCATGACTTGTGTGCTTTATATATTAGTTTTGTTCTTAAATTATGAATGTTACACTGAAAAATCTTATATTTAATTAAGTTGTTAAATTAATAAATTTTTAAAGTTATACGTTTAATTAAAAATAATAAAAAATATGCTAGGTTAAATTATTAAAAAAATTACAATGTGTTAAAATTATTCTACAATGTCCTAAAATGCAAGTAGAGTATAGGTCGATAACTTATAAATAATAACAATTAAAACTATTATAAAAATATAGATGAGGCTGATATTTAGAGTACATCTGACTTATCTTCTTATAAATAAAAAAAAATTGAAAAATAGAAGTAAGTATCCTCAATTACAACAATTATAATACATTCTGGCAAACTGTTTTGAAAAAAATAGTTACCAATGTATGGTAAAATAAACAATATTATTATTCTAAAAAAAAAAAAAAAAAAAAAAAAAAAAAAAAAAAAAAGTGAAAACTGTAAACATTGGTTTTATGATCAATGATCACTCACTTTGTATCAAACGGTATGTTGATCAAATAAAGAAACTAAAACTGAAACCCAAAAATTAAGAGGGCTAAATGCCATTTTACATTCATATGTGGTGTTTTTTAATCGGATTAAAAAAGAAAAATCTGATTGTTCTCAATATTTTTTTGTATGAAATCTTAACTACTTTTGACGTGGGTGGACAAAAAATAAAATAAATAATTTACGATAACCTGTTTACTTGTTACAATTATTGTTCTAATAGAATATATTTACATGCAAATTTAACTAACATTGCACATAAACCAATATTGCATCTTGTAAACATGATTCAAATGTTTCACGACTATGCCCCTATTCTGCTAACTGAACATTGGGCACCTTTAAATAACCTTTTAAATTCGGGTGAGACCCTACATTTTACAACGTTAAACAAGTGAGTCCCTTTAATATAAATACGACTATACTTCTTAAATCACTATTTTACAAATATATAATATTTATACAGTGTAGTGTAAGTATGATATAAATTGAAATATTGAAATGGTAATACGTATTAAATTTTAAAAATTACAAAACTATATTATATATATCGCCGTATTTGCACCCAAAACGTGAACTTGCATTTGGTCCGTTTCTGCCGAGTGCCACGATGTCTTTGACTAAGAATTTAAATAAAAAAAACACACAATATTTTCAATGGAAACTCGCCAAATTTAGTGAGGTGATAGTTAAATAAATTATCTTTTCAAAAATCAAATCAAAGATTTTTGGAAAAAATGCAAGTTCACGTTTTTTTTTAGGACTTGTCAGAAATGCAAGTTCACGTTTTGTAAGTTAACCTTGAAATGCAAGTTCACGTTTTGGGCGCGAACACGGCGATGTATTTTTTTAAATAGAAAAAAAAACTTTAAAAGTATATGACAAGAACGTGTGGTTAAAAATTTTTAAAGCTGTATTGAATGTCATAAATATCATTGATAGGTAACTATTTTAGCATGTAGTACCCATTATAAAGCCATTGTAAATACAAACCAATCTGGATAAAAACTGGTAAACGTTTCAAATAAATAAATTATAATAATAATAAATTTGATATCCCATTATATCATCACTTAATTTTTTTTTTATTATTATTATTTGAAAGAATTTTCTCTTTCTATCTCAATTATAATTTTTTTTTATCTTATTGAAGCATACAATTTTTTTTTTATTCCAGTAGAGAAAGTTTTGAACAGAGTTGGGAATACTCTGGTCTTTCTTGTTATATATATTATATAAAAGAGGGGATGTTAGTTCTAATGAAGTTAATTATGAGAAAGTAGAGAGTGAGGTGAATACTTAATTTTAAATAAAAATGATGAAAACCACACTATAATTTGCATTTTGCTTTTCTAACTCAAAAAAATTACTTCATACAGAGAAGCATCCGTACGTTGAGTTTTAACCCTTTTTCTACACTGGTAAAAAAAATGTGTGTTCTTTTCATCTTCAAATCAATATTTTTTTGTAATAAGTTGGTTTATATAATATGAAAATCTTTTAGAATAAAAGCATTTCAAATAAAAAATATATAAAATTTAAGTCTAGTTGAAATGGTAAATGGTTATTTCGTTAAAAAAAGCAACTATTTCAGTAAGAATGATACACTGTTATTAATTAAAATATTTCTTTTAAAGAAAGATTTTTTTTTTCATTTTTGTAAGCTTTTTGTACTTTTTTTTAAACCAGTCATAAAAATATATATTTCATGATAATAAAAAGAATATATATATATATATATATATATATATATATATATATATATATATATATATATATATATATATATATCCCGTTAAAAACAATAAACAGTGCGAACCAAACTGGATGCACTCCTTCTTTATTTTTATTTTATTCTATGATGCGAATCATTGCAAATGTTTCGCTTATCATATAGTAAAATATTTTTGAAATTTCATATTAATCATTAATCACTTATTTACAAGTTAAAATAAAGTGTGTGCTTTCGGTGACATTTATCGTCTTTATTATATTAGCTTGTATATATATATATATATATATATATATATATATATATATTTGATATTGTAAAATTTTCTCTTAAAAATCATCTACAATAAAGCATGATTCAGTTCAAAATATAAAATTAAGCGTAAAAATAATAAGATAAGCGTATAAAATTAAATGTAAGCTTGTAGAAAATTGAGTACTGTAGTAGTAGTTTTTTTTTTTTTTTTTTTTTTTTTTTTGTCAGTGTGTTTGAGTTTTTTTTTTTTTTTTATATATGCAGTAGAAGTACTCCATTACCGTAGCACACATACTATGTGTATACTTAAGCTTTAGGTACACATACATACTAATTACAGGTAACGACATAGTAAATAAAATCAGTGGGCAAAAAAACAAAAACAAAACAAAAAAAAAAAAAAAAAAACGCTCGTAAAGAGTAAAAAAGTAGTTTTTATTCTAAACATAACACTATAAAAATATATACCATTTTTTTAAATGACTTTTTTCCCCAAAATAACTGTAATATTTATAAAAATATTCAATACTCGTATTCACACATTACAATATTTGAAGTTTAAATAAAAAATATATATTTCACATCCTCTTTTTTTTTTTTTTTTAAAAAAACATCATTATATTGAACAAATCATTTGAAAATTTCTGCTCTCTTTATTTTTGCTATTTCCTCTTTAGTGGTTATAACATATAAAAATTTGCTGAATAAAGCGTAATAAATAATAATGAAAGAGAAAAGAAGGGGGGGGGGGTACTCAATTTGTAAATAAATACCCAGTTTACAGTCTTTTATATGATCAAGTTTTCAAATCTATCATTGTATTAAAATTTTATATATATATGAAAAAAAAATCATATAGCTTTTGTTATATAGAAATGATTGCTAGTTTTTTAATATCGTCAAAACGTCGGGTATATTCAACGATTTTTTTTTTTTAATATTAACCAAGCGTGATTTTTATATTAAAATTTTGTTAAAAAGCTTAAGGGTTTTTATCAATTCAGCGTTGTCATATGTCAAGCAATACTTTTTTCTTACTTTTATGTAAACGCTGAAAAAATATGTAATTGTTAAAAAATATAGTAAATTTTACGTAGTAGACGCAGGATTTCTATTATTAAAAAAAACAAAGTTTACATCATGAAATGATACTTGAAAAAAAAATCAAGTAAAGGTTATGTGATAAAATTGGAATCTGCAAGTAAAGATTTGAAGTGCATAAAGATACAATATATTGTTCCATTTTTGACACATTGTGGAGGTGGGCCAGGATGAATCCTTTCAACAGTACAACCCCTCTGTGCCGTTAACTGAACCCCTGGTGAACTTCCGGTTACCTGTTAAACTTAGGTAAGACCCTATTTTTTGCAATGTTAAACAAGTCATTATTTAGTTTTTCACTGCCCGTGTGTACAATGCTATAAGCACCTATGAATAAAACTCAAATTTTTGATAGGAATTTTTTAAAGTTGAAGCACGATAAGAAGAAGACAGAGAAAAAACAAAAATTGTTGAAGCACGGAAACATGAAAAATGCAAAGTTTAGTGTAAATAATCATACTATATTCTCATTATTTGCTTGCCTTTCACAACTTTGTTTATTATTGTAATGACAGATAAACAAAAATGAGCTTATTGTATATTATGTTTTTTTATAATGTTTTTCTGTCATATTTTGTATCAAAGCTTGAGGACAAATTTTACATGCCTTGGGGATAAAAGGGCCCTTCCCTAGGGAATAAAATGACATGCTTTTTAAGCACAAATATTACACATTGTTTTTAAAACAAAAGTACCAATGATAAAATTTAAATATTAATTCTTTAAAAAATATATATATACGTTTAACAATAATGGATAATAGACTGTACAGTATGATAAAAAAAAGGTTTCTTATGTGTTTATATATATATATATATATATATATATATATATATATATATATATATATATATGTATATATATATATATATATATATATGTATATATATATATATATATATATATATATATATATATATATATATATATATATATATATATATATATATATATATATACTTTCACTTCGTTGATAACTTCAAATAATTCATTTCAATACCAGAACTACCAGAAGCGTTTTTTTTTTTTTACACTCCATTATTTACATGGAAATCAATCAACACTAATGTATTTTTGTACCTAAAGCTTTTTTATATACTCACTTCTTTCACATTTGTTTGTTTCAAAAAAAAAAAATTTAAATCACTAGGCGGTAATAAATTTTATGAAGTTCTCACATTTTCAAAGTGATTTCACACTTGATAGGTTTGATGTTAGCATGTTAATAGTACTGAATAATGTAATGTTATTAATTGAACAAGATCATTAGTCTACATGTTTTTTTTTTAAACCTTTAAAAATACTTTACACCCTTAAGTGCTTAAAATAGTGATATAGGTAAAACACTTGTTTTAAAATTTATTAAAATGTGTTAACCGAAATGTAAATTTGATTTGAGACACACTACAATTTAAATGTTTGAAAGTTCTCTCTCTCTCTCTCTCTCTCTCTCTCTCTCTCTCTCTCTCTCTCTCTCTCTCTCTCTCTCGCAACGGTTAAAAGTCGTTGTAAATTTATTAAAAATTCGTAACTTTTATCATGATTGAACACATTTTAGTTGTACTATACTCGATTTCATGGTGCTTATGTGATATATTTATATTATCTACAATTTCAGGATTTATGTTTAAAACTACTTAAAATTACACAGTACGTATATGGTGGTTTCATTCATTTTAAAGTCAACGTCATAAGTGAGTACTAAATAATATTGACCACTATAGAAAAATTACACTATTTGCCAGTTTAAAAATACTTCGCAATTTTTTTGACAGCATTGATGCTGTTTACAGGTTGAATTAGTACTCCATGTATGCAAGAAAAATAATAATGACCAAAAAATAGCTAATTTTCCAAAGAAAATAGCAAAAAACTACGTTTGTCCTATGCTGAGCCATGTTGTTCATTGCTCAAGAAGAGCATCGAAAAGCACTCAGAATGACGTCATGCGTACACACCCTATATATAAAGTTACTATGATGCAATGTAAGAAAATACTGTAACAAAAATACTGTGAAAATATTTTCATTTTTAATAAAAGTAATGTTATTTTTACGTGATGCCATAAATTTTATTACTTACTGCAATATAGTGTTCAAAAATTGTCATTTCATTATTCTTGCATAGCAACTAAAAATATAATTGGCATAGAAATATTACAAACATCAACAAATAAATAATAAAAGATTATTATTATTAAAACAGTTATAAAAAAAAAGTCAGAAGACTATAAGTTAGTTAATATATTTTCTGGACTTTTAAACATAAACCATTTATATATTTTTTTTGAGTACCTACGGCCCTTTAAATGAAATTCAGGTAAACTAAAGACTTATTAAAGCTTCTTTGGCATCGTAAAATAAATATAAATATGTGAAATTGTCCATAATATATGATGTTAATAGTATGACCCATTTAGTATTTGAAAATAATGATAATTTAAAATATTCAAATAAAATAAGTAAAACACTTAAAATAAAATATAATTTATTGCTTTAATCTCTGCTAATAATACTACTAATTTTTTTTTTGATGATAATAAAAAAAAATATATATATTTATATAAAAAACTTTAAAAGTTTGCAGTTGTTTCCAAATTTTGTATAAAGAAGATTTAAGAGATAGATATTATAATTACAAGAATAATAATTACCATGTCTAAATATTAATAATATATACTGTAGTATGTATTAAATCATATATAATATTATAAAATATAATATTTTAAGGTTTAAAATTATATTATATTACAATATAAAATAGACTTTATATCTTAATTTTGGCTTTGCTTTGTCTGCTATATATTAAATCATATGACATAGTATAGAATAGTACCAGCTGTTGCCGCATTTACTGCCAACGTTTTGGTCTTTAGTATTATAGAATATGATATATATATATATATATATATATATTATATATATAAAAAAAGCGAGTAGATCAGTATTACTCATGCATAATTATCATTTTATTACGCCACAGAGAACACTAAAGATATGCATCGATGCGTGATTTGTTAACTGCGTTATTCGTAAAAATTTTTCCCCATTTTGTATAACATCAGCTAGCCACCATTTTAATGAACATATTGTTAATGTTTTATTTTTATTTAATAGCGTTAACAATAATTTTAAATTAAGAATACTCAATTCGTTTATTAACCATTAATCTAAAAAGTTTTTTTTTATGGTTTATTAACATTTTGATTTAAAAAAAAAAAATCTAATGGTACTGAAATAAAAAGAGGTTAAAGGGTTACATTATTTTGGTAAAATGGTATCAATTTAAAAAGAAAAAATTGAAAGAGAGAGAGAGAGAGAGAGAGAGAGAGAGAGAGAGAGAGAGAGAGAGATAATAGTATTGTAATTATTTAGAGACAAATTTAATTATATTATATCATTTGCTGTGCACAATACAAATAATTTTAAATATTATATATTATGAACATATAACCAATAAATATTAACAAAGAAAAAAATATATGAATAACTCAGGAAGTTTGTGAAGTAAATAAAATTTAATTAAAATAAGGTGGAAGTAAATAAATATCAACATTACATAATTTATTATTTAACAATGTAAAATTTTCTATTTTAAGAAATTGTATTAAAAAAAAAAAAAAAAAAAGTAAAAACTTCTTACAACACGATAGCATAGTATTAAACTTATAGCAAATTTGTCAATGTTTCTACACCGTGTTGCTTTTTACTTCTAGTTTTAACAGAATTTGAGGTTATGTAAGTTGAACTTAAAGTAAATAGAAGAAGTAAACTATTGTCAAGCTTTAAGACTTCCTTTCGCTCTTGTTTGTTAAAGGATTTATAACATGAAGAGCTATATATATATAAGGAATATTTGTAGATGGATTAGTTTCAATCTTGTATAAGGCTTGCTAGTCATAAACTATATTATATATACTGTGTGTGTATATATATATAAAGCCAAACATGGATTTAACTATAGTAATTAACAATATTGATCTTCAAAATATTAAACCTGACTTTAGAGATATTGTATTAAATTATTGCTATATACAGGAAGTTTTTGCGTCCTTCTATATTTGGTAATATAGTAGTGTCATAAGATTTTATGGACACCTATAATAAGCAATATGTTTATGATATACTATACACATAGAGTCCATTACATGTCATCGAACTCCCTCTATAATTCTGTAGTCAAGCCTGAGTCGAGCTTTTCAACTCTATAGCACCGCAATTGGCAGCCACCGCGTACTTTATTTACTAATACTGCTTCAAAAGGTTTAAAATCTTGTATTTACTTGAGTGCAAGTAATCTAAGTGTTTACTTCATGTTATTGTTTCTGACTTTCCAGTTACCCTTATCAATTTGATAAGAATAGCTAGTTGTAATAGTTCAAATAGCCACTAAACATATATTTAGTTTTCCCTCTAGAGAAAGACATTTAACCTGTGTTTAAAGAAAGAGCCGAGAATCGGTAGATATGTAAAAGACCATTGATTGCTTATGTTTACTAAAAATGCGGAAAAGGAAGTGCCGGAAAAGGAAACCACGTGATGGTAAAAGTGGGAGGTAGCTCAGGCCTATAGCTTGCTGCTGGCACCAACTTTTCTCCCACTTTTACCGTCATGTGGTTTCCTTTTCCGGTCACTTCCTTTTCCGCATTTTGAGTAAACATAAACAGTCATTGCATAGAGTCTAAAATGTAAAAAATTATTTATGACTTAAATATTTTTCCGCATTATTTATAATCTATCATTACAAGTTGACATGTTTTAAAATTTCATCTTTTGTGGTGATGTAATATTGTAAAACAGGACCTTTTTTTTCAACAAAATAAATATTCAATAGTAAGATTAAAATAAATGTTGAAATTCTCGTTATTAGAGTTTTTTTATCAGACAAAGTTATTAAAAATAAAATGTTATAAAATATTGAATTAAATTATTCTGCTTTTTAAAAATAAAATTTAGATTTAATATAATATAAAAGTCACAAGGAAAAAAAATTATGTAAATTTTATTTTCTTATTGAGAAAAGTACTTTTAAAATAACAGGATTAAAATTTGATATTGTGACGTTTTAGGTCAAAGTTCATACCACATGAGACAGGTAAAAGATAAATAAATAAAAAAAACTTGTTATGATAAACTTCACTTCAGTAGCATACAAGTATCAAAGAGCTTGTTCAGTACAAGTTTATCTCGTAAAATGTGTTTTTAGTATTCCTACTTAAAAAAAAAGTGGTATTATAGACCAAAATTTCGATATTGTATAAGAATAAATATTATTTATGGTTGAAGAATAAAGATGATATTCATGTATTACCTTTAAAAAAATGTATTAGAGACAGTCCTCATAATAATATACTCATTATAATATATATATATATATATATATATATAATATATATTATAATACAGCATAAGTTTGTTCATTTCATTTCTTAATTTTTGTTATTACTATTGAGTATATACTATTCTACAATACAATGTAATAGTATGCAGGCAAAAAAAGCAATTAAAATCACCTCTTAGATATATCTTGCTTATTATTATTAATTATTAACAACCTACCATCATAAGATACAAAATTTAGACAACCTTGTTTCTATCATAATATAAAGTACAAACAGTACAATAAAATAAAGTTATTTTACTGTTTTTATATTTTTATGTATAGGTCAAGCCTATGCCAACTGCTTTAAAAACAAATAACCTTAACAGTAAGTTACCATGTATGTTTCTCATACTACTCATATTAGTACTCTAATAAGGTCTAACAATAAAATATTTTTCTCTTGTACTGTTTGCACGTAAATATGTCAGCACTACATACATAAAAATAAAAATCTCCTATTTTGAACATAAAGTCGTCATGCAAAATACATTATCTTTGTACGTGCAAAAATTTATATAAATAAAGATGTTATACATCTTCAAAAATATATATATATATATAAACTATAAAAATCAAAACCTTAAAATAAAACATAATAAAGGGAAAAAAATGAAAAAAGAAAAGAAACAAAACAAACATTAACCTTTGAACTTGGTCTCATAAAGTTTACAATATACATTTTTTCTTTGTTTCTCTCTCTCTCTCTCTCTCTCTCTCTCTCTCTCTCTCTCTCTTTTTTTTCATTTTCAACATTGTATTTTATAGTTGTGCTTGAAAATGTTTTGGCACGGGAGTCGTAATACTGATGTTTTCCTTTCGTTGTTACCCTCTTGTATATATGTATATTATATATCTACTTGATATAAGGGGTTTTGGTATAATATTGAGAAATATAGTAGTAACCCTCATAGGGGTCTCATACTACACTGATGCTAGAAAACCTTGTCAAAATAGGATTGTGGATTTTCTAAATCCCTTTATAGACTCATCTTTCTATATATGTATATATAAATACCAGATATGCATACAGTATGTTATATTATATAAAAATATAATATTATAGTGTACTATATTTATAACAGAGTAATATAGAAAAAAATTTATAATACAGTACATAAAATGTCTTTTGAGTATTTTAGTCTATAAATATATAGTTGAGTCTTTTAGATGTTCTTAATAAAATATTTATATAAAATGTAATATTTTCAAAATGAATAAAATGATTTATTTAGTGATTAAATGTTTTTTTAAGGATTTTAACTCTGAAATCCAAAAGTTGACTCAACATTTTTTATGTTGAATAAAAGTCCATGCGAGAAGAATATTTCATGGTAAAATGTTCAGATTTTGTGATAAACAACCGAGAGAAAAATATTTAAAAAATTACAAAAACCTCATTAATACTATAATTTAAAAATTTACAATATGATAACCTTTAATTTTTGTACAAATTTGTAGTTGTTGAACTCATTATTATGCCTCTATAAACATTATTTCTTCTGACCTGTATTTACGTATTTATGTATCTCAAAACATAGCAGTATATATTTTTTAATAACATTCTACCTGAAATTTTAGATACAAAATAAGAAATTATCTTCCTATATAACGTCAATAAATTAGGATTTTTTTTTTATTTGAAATGTTTATATGTTAATTGGATTTTTTTTTTAAAGTAGCAGAAGAAATTTGTTGCTGTTGTTATTGTTATTGTTGCAAAACAAACTTTACCTTATCACATCAGCCAAGGTATTTATTTACCTTATCATCTAGCTCAGTAAATTGTCACTTCGTTTGATATTTTCTATCTTTTACATTATGTGTTATTTATATTTTATTTAAAATATTTAACACAATAATCAAGAACAATAATAAAAAAAAAAAATAAAAAAAAATTGGCAGCAAAAATAAGAAGTGTGATTAATTTGTAGAAATATGAAGCAAATATAAGAGATAGTAACAAAGTTTTTGCATTTCCTTATTTTATCATTGCATGCTGTTTTATTCCTTTTTTAAAAAGTTACATTGTTTGTTTCTTCATATTGCATTTTATCTTTGATTTGCATTACATAGTTAAGAATGTGATTATTTAAAGAAATAACTTAATTAAAGCTATCAATATGTCAATAATTATTTAAACTTGCACGTATAAAAATAAAATAATATTATGGTACTGGCATTTAATATTGCATTAAAAAGTTCCACCCATAAAAAAGCTAATAAGTCAGTAAAACTTTTTTTTTTTTTTTTTTTTTTTTTTTTTTTTGTAAATAACATGAATGAGCTTCTGAGGAAATATAAATAAATGTCTATTAGTATTTTTTTTCTTTTCATCATATTTTTCCTTTGATGTTATGTTATTACATTATTTATTTATTTCATTTATTTTTATGTGAACACTTGTTCAATATATTATATATTTTTTAATAATTTTTATCAAAAGAAAAACACTTTTAACGACACGTGAAGATAAACTTTTTACTATACACATTTTTAATCTATAGACAAAAATGCTTAATTCAACCTTAGGTATTTTTTTTACACATCATTCACACTCATTGAAAATATTATAAAAAAATATGGAAAAAAATAGTCGTTAACAAATTTTTTTAGCTCTCTTACATGATTAGGTTCTGTTATATTTATTATGGAATAAAATTCAAAACTGCTTGAGTCATGTAAAATTAGCACCAATTTTTGAGTATTTACAATTATTATCATTATTATTTTAAGATTGGAATACATCTTAATAATACAAATATGGTTTATCATATTTCAATAAATCCAACAAAAATGTGCTCTTTAAAAGCAATGAATAATTATACAAGGCAAAGTTCTTTGGTTGCTAAATAAAACTTTATTTTATGCATGAAAAATATTAAAAAATGAAATTAAAAAAAAAAAAAAAAAATACAAAATACAAAAGGAAAAAGTAAATAAACTTGTAATGAATACATACTTTACAATAGTTAGTTTTCTATGAAGAAATTTTTTATTCTTGAAATAAATTTTATCTTGGTTTCATTTTTTCAGTAATTAAAAAGTTAAAGGAGTCTGAATACAAAAGTTAAAGATTGGAATGTGATTGAAAGTTTTACAGAACAAATTGAGGTCGAGATGACGAGTTAATTTACAAGAAAAAGTTTTATAAAAAATTGTGACTTTACCAGTAGAAAATACTAAAGAGTGAACAGTTGTTATCTTTCAAGAAAAAAGAAAAAAAAATCACGAGGTCTTTAATTAGGACAAAAATATCCTTTTATAAGAAATTTTAAGAAAAAGAAACTTAGCTTGCAGATTTGAATAGTAATGTTTAATGAGTATAATACACAATCTAAAACTTTTAAATCTTTATGCAGTTTTTTTTTTATAAATAGCAAGCATATCATGTTGTATTTATTTGACTTTTCGTATATACAAGCTTCAAGAGTGTTTACAACACTGCAACCATCTGTTTGTGGCAATCTTCAATATTTTTTATGCTCAGGGTTAAATATATTAAAAATTTTACCATAGCTATCTATATTTATTTATGAATGTGTACAATTTTTGAAACGAGCGTCCTTCTTGGTTTACAAGTGTCTGTAGTATACACTTTCATCATTCAGGAACTGATGATAATAATTTTCATGAGGGGAAGCAGAGATTGTCTCTGAGTAAAAAAAGTAACGTCTACTGTATTCCTTTTTTATAATAAATTTTATAATATAACGCACTTCTCAATAATGTCAAACTATGTGAAACACATTCATCCTTTAAACAACTTGTTCAAAATTACTTGCTTGAGAATATGTTTTACAGTGTTTCAGATTATCTATCATCAAATAATGTGAAATACTGCTAATTAACCATTTTGTCTCCCTAATTGAAGAAATAAATGATCTCAGTTTATTCTGATTATGTCACATGTTGGAGGATTGTATATTATGTTATTTGACTTGTTCTACTCTGTAAAGACATGGAACGTAATAAAATCTTACATCATAATCATACTAAATACTGGAATATTTTCAGTATTTTTCCCTTATGTTCATAATAATATAATTATATTATAAAATTAAAAATCTCATGAAAAAACAGGCTAAATATTGAGGTTTCAGTTTTTTTTTTTTTTTTTTTTTTTTTTAATTTTTTTTTACCTTTTACGACTTTTATAAGGTATTCAGTAGTTTAAAGTGATTTTCTTTTTGGTTGACATACGAGGTAAAACTTTTCTGGAGCTAATTCAAAAATTACAACACAAATTCTCAGCTCTGTTTGGATGAGCTTTTAACCCCTGAATCATAAAAATGTATGCAACCAGTTGGTTACATATGTTGTGCAGGTTGCATAATATACATTTGAATTAGTGGTTAAACAATGATACATTTTACTTCTTCGTTACAGTTTAAATTCTGTTAAATTTAAACCTCAGAATCAATGTACTCTTTTATTATATATATATGTATACATGTATGTATATGTATAATAATAAAAGCTTTGATATATAAAAACTATAAGTTTAACTTTAAATTGAGAACTTGAAAAAATCACTTCAAAATACCTTTAAAAATTTTTTTATATATAAAAATAAAAATTTCTTTTAAACGTTCACGTTTAACCAACAAACAGTTCATATGGACAGTTATCACAAAAACTTTGTGTTATATATATATATATATATATATATATATATATATATATATATATATATATATATATATATATATATATATATATATATATATATATATATATATATATATATATATATATATATATATATATATATATATATATATATATATATATATATATATATATATATATATATATATATATACACACACACACACACATAAGAAGAACAAGAAAATGTCAATTCCTAAACTTTTAGTTGAAAAGTGGTATATATATATATATATATATTGTCCAAAGCTAACAATATTTCTTTTCATATCTTACTATATATAAGCTTTTAAAACTTCTTCAACTATTACAAAAATGTCCAATAATATTTATTGAAAAGGGTTTAAAAATATATATTTTTTTACAATAAAGCCTTTTTTAAACTGCATATTGTGATTTCTCTCTCTCTCTCTCTCTCTCTCTCTCTCTCTCTCTCTCTCTCTCTCGAATGATTTGAAACAGATGTCTCAAATTCTATAAGTATAAAATTCATTTAAAATTTATATTTTTCTCTGTTATTAAAAATCAATACTAATAGTATTAAATATAAGCACATAAAATGTTTAACATACTAGTTTAGAATTAATGGAGTGTATAGTAAAATTATCAAAACTTTATAAATTATAAAATAAATTCTGATAAATATCACTGCTTATTGTATTGTAATAATAGTTTTTAAGTTGTTCTTAAGCAATTTTATATTAAAGGTAAAGCGAGGGAGTGAAATGTTTTGTTTTCCTATAATTTTGATGAACTGCGGTTAATACGAATTATTTTATTACTGCTTTTAAGTACAAATTATTCGCGCTTGTTTTTTACCATCACATTAAGAAAGTACTGAAGTTTATAGTGTGATTAATAGTAGTAAAAGTTACATTAAAATATTAAGCTGCAATGTAAATACACTTTTCATATTTTATATATATATATATATACATATATATATATATATATATATATATATATATATATATATATATATATATATATATATATATATATATATATATATATATATATATGTATGTATGTATGTATATATAAACATTATATTCTAAACTGAATAAAACAACAATTATAATGGTAGATTCATAAATTCTGTAATTTGAAATGTGTAAATCTTGGCCTGGAACAGTGACTCTACACTAATAATACTATACTACAATAATACCTAATACAGGTAAATTATAATAGAATAATGGTGTGAATCACTATCTGGCCTCTTAATAACAACCATTTTATTATTATTATATTAGATGGCATTGACATTTTCTTATCACTGCTACGGAGCTACAGTTGGGTTTTGAGACAAACTAAAGTTATTTATGTAAATTCCAACAAGTGTTTTGTGATATAAATTCCTATGTTTTCTTCTGGTCTATTCCTTTAAATGCCTGGTTGGCCTTTCATACATTAAAAGTGGGTGCACTGAGATCCATTATTGAATCCATACTTCAAAGCACAGGTTTCTGATTGCATAAATTAGATCACATTATATATAATATCACATTATTTTTATACACAGTAAAATAGAGTATAATTACAAAACTATAATTACAAAACTAATTATACAGTATTATATTACTGAAAATTGTTTTGAATAAAGCTAAACTTTTTTTTTTTTTTTTAAAACTTTTATGTCATTTAATCATTATTCATTATTTATAAAGTGTGTAAATCCAAGTAATTTTATTAAAGCAATATTAAACATTTTTTATTTATTAAAAAAAAATACGGACTATATTTTACATTTATTACATTACATAAAAATAAAATCTAGATGGTAATCTGACTTGTTGTTTTTATAACTTACATTTTATTTTTTGAAACACAACACAAGCTGGGGTATTAAAATATGTCTGCATGTCTTCAGTACAGTAGTTTAATAAGCTCATTCACTAGCTGTAACATGCTTTGCGGAAAACATATTTATTTTTAAACCACTTTTTTTTTTAATATTAAAAAAAAAAATCTGTGTTTATAAAAGAAATCATTATTAAATTTTACTTACAAATGTGACAGTAACAAAAAATTGAGTATTTTGTAAAAAAAAATATGTAATACAGTATATTATAAAAAAAAAAAAATTATATAAAAAAGAAACTGCAGTAGAAAATATATTACTAATCCATTATGTATAAGTTTAGTTTATAAATATGAAGAAAGATTATATATAAAATTATTATTAGAATAGGAGATATTTTAACGTTTTTATTTTATTAAAAAGTTAATAAAAAAATATTTGAAAATATATAAAATATATAAATGAATATAGATATGAATGATGTGCTAAAAATTGTGCATTTAAAATAGAAAATATATAAGGGGGGGGGGGGCTGGGGGAAGCTTTGAACACTACAAGCTAAGTAACACTTCAAAGAAAGAGTTATTATGAGTAGCTTAAATAATGCATTTTAGCAAATTATAAACAATATCTCATTTAAGTTGTATTAAGTTGTTTTGAGTTTTTTAAGCTGCTTTCAGTTAAAATGGATAATTTTTAAATAGCTTGCTAAAATACATTAATTTAGCTACTCATAATAACTCACTAAAATACGTAAGTTAGGATTCGTAACTGAAGTGTTGTACCTTTTTTTTTTTTAGAGTAAAAGGTATTATCTCATACAAATTTGTTCTTCTACATATTAACGCCTTTGAATTATATTTAATAAATCAATATGTTGTTATTTTCATATTTTAAGATTTTTTTTTTTTTTTTTTTTTTTTTTTGGCAAAAACTAATTTTAAATAATTCATAATTAATATTATCTCATATAAGAATATATGAGTATTCATTTACAAATAATCATTCAGTGAAAAAAATATTTCTGTCTATTTCAGCATTATGCAATCACAAGAAACGTCAAATTAAAAATATAATTAAAATCAGTAAAAATAACAACTTGTAATTTTAATTCATTTTAATAAAGCAAACATTTACATTACAGGAAAGTAAAACAATGATTGTTATTTGTTCTTTATGTAACACAGAATAAGGGTTTTTAGTTACTTTACTTATCACAATCCAAGAATTACATAGCTTAATAAGAGAATATAAGGGAGAGAGAGAAGGGTAAGATTTCAAGAGTTTGCATAATAAAGGCTGGAGCCAACCCTTTGAGTATTATATAATACTTCAATTGTGTGAATAGGGAAAAAGGATACTTGAGAATAGTGCTACGAACTATGTATATGGATAAATGCGTATTATATATATATATATATATATATATATATATATATATATATATATATATATATATATATATATATATATATATATATATATATATATAAAGCTAGAATAAGGAGGAGAGGTTTGCGGAAACTAAGTTGGTGTTAGGGACCTCTCTCTCTCTCTCTCTCTCTCTCTCTCTCTCTCTCTCTCTCTCTCTCTCTCTCTCTCTCTCTCTCTCTCTCTCTCTCTCTCTCTCTCTCTCTCTCTCTTTCTCTCGTTATTCCAGACTATATAGAAAAGCTCCACAGCTTGCTATAGTTGCAGAGGTTACATAGCTATAGCGCTATAGCTTTATCCACACATATAGCTGCTGTATAGCACAATAAGGGATATATGTGAGAGTGAAACTTATATCTACTTAAATCCCCTTCTCTCTCTCTCTCTCTCTCTCTCTCTCTCTCTCTCTCTCTCTCTCTCTCTCTCTCTCTCTTCTATATCCACCCTTATTCTCTATCTTTGTCTCTCTTATCCATGAAAACCATACAAAGGTATATAATATGTATGTATGTACTTTAATATGTATAACTGACCACCTCATAAATCATGTAAAACTAAGTCACACTATACGCTAATTACGCTTGGACTAGTAATTGTTACTTACGCTTTTCTCCACCAGAGGGATTAATTATATTATTAGTATTACATGTATACAATCCTTTTGTTTAATATTGTACATATATATAAAAGTAGGGTTTGTTCAAATTTGTGACGTAAGTAAAATTTAAGACAGTTAATTAGTAATATTATATATTTTAACACAGTATTTAATATCGTAATGCATAATGCAAGTAAATTCTATTCCAATAGTTTCCTGTGGTAATCGTTTAATCAATCAGACATGCGAGGGAAAACAACAGGGGACCCCAAATTTCCTATTCCTTAGCACTTATTTCCTATTCCTTAGGGACCAACATTTAAGTGACTTTTGAGCAAACTACTAAATTTAGAACAACAAAATTTCAATAACATATGTTGGTCACAACGTTTACAGGATTTTAAGTAGGAAAAATTATTCTTTTTTTTTACCAGTACTCGTTTCTACTAATAAATAAAACGTTAAAAGTTAAAAAAAAAAAATTAAAAAATTAAAAAAAAAATTTTTTTTTCGAACACTAAAATCAATTGTTGTTTTCTAATTGTCAGTTAGCAATCTAATTAATGTGATAATAAACATTAATAAAAAATATCATATTGTGATAGTTCTTTTGTATAATTTTTAATTTACAATATATATACAGTTTATTAATGAATAACGATCATAAGTAGAAAAGAGTTTATTAAATTCTAAAAAGCATATAAAGGATATATTTCTTGTTAATATTTTAAATATATAAACAGTTGGAATATAATATTTGTATATAAAAAGTGTATAATGAATTTCTATATAAAATATTTTTGGCAACATATTATATTATACAAAACCCAAACGTTAGAAAAATAACAAATTTATCTTAAAATTGTCACTAACATACTATATATTTTATTTTTGGAGAATAGAAAATATATATTTTCAAGTAAATTATTAATAAAAAAGGGCTATAATTTATATCATTTTAACTTCCTAAAAGTTAAGTCTTTTTTTATCATTACACTTAACATATGTGTTGACTTTTCCTTTTGCTTTCAATAAGATTTTTCGTGTACTTATAGAGAAAAAAAAATATATATATACATATACGTATAGTGTAAATTGTCTCCATCATACTTGTTAAATCACATATTTTTTCTCTCTCTAAATCTGGTAACCATTTGAAAGTTCAATTTCCGGAAGCTATACCAAGTCCAATAATTTGAAAGAAAAATGAGATTAAAAAAAAAAAAAAAAAAAAAAAAAAAAAACGCATTGGTGTAAAAAAAAATCTTTTTATTATTTTATATATCAAAAAGAATGAGAGAGAAAAAATATTGATTTTATGAAGAATTTTTTTTAAAGGTGAACTTTGAATAATTTTTTTATTGATATGATAATCATAAAACAAATGCATTATTAAGTGCGTTACGTCATAATGATGATTTGTGAGTGGTAAAAACCAAAACCATTCATTAAAACTTTTATGAGTACATTAAAGTATAAAGAGTAAAGGAAGGTTATTTTATTTCTTTACATTTACACACAAAATTTTCATCATAAAATTTAAATTTTATTAGATACCGTTGATCAGCTGTTACATAAAACCAAATAAGTTTTCATTGAAATCCTATAAGTTTATAGGGTAAAAATATCAAGTATTATGCTTAAAGAATTAGAGCATAAAAGTTTTATCTTGTTTTTTTTTTTTTTTTTTTTTGCGTGTGTACAACATGTTCTACATTAACTGAAAAATGTTTTTTTTTTTTTTTTTTTTTACAAACAAAAATGTAAGTATGAAATTTTTCTATTTTTAGTGCGTTAAAAAATGTATTACTAGTTACTAGTATGTGTATAATTGTATTATTTAACCATAATATGAACTTACCGATAAGACTAAGCCTTGTCATTTTTTTATATATTATGTACATTAAGCATTTGTTTCAAGATAAAACAAAATTATTTGTTAATATTTTGTCTGAATAAAAAATGAAATATGAATGAAATACCTATGTGTGATAATATAATATATAATAATACGAGCGTATCATTCATTTCGAAATTGTCATTCGCTTATTTTTGCTGCATTTTTCTTGTTCTCACAGAGTTAATACATTCAAGTTCTAGTTTTATATTATACTAAAAATTTTTTTTGTTTTTTTAAAAGACACAATTTTATTGGAACATACCCATCTGCCAGTATAGGAAATATTTCTTTATGATAAAAACTAATAGAATCTCTTAAAACTAATTCCTCTATTCAGGTCAAGATTTTCAAAAGATCTAAAAAAAAAAAAAAAAAAAAAAAAAAAAAGAGTCAAATTATGAAATTAATAATAAATAAAAATAGTTAAAAATGTTGTTTTTCGTTTGCTGGACACTGTACTTACTACTAATTATCACCATTAAGATGGCAACCAAGCGCAAGTTTTTACAAGGGATCTAAATAATATCTTCAGTCAATTGCACCCCAGTGCAATGTTTAAGAATACCAAGCTTAGTATACATAGGTCGTATTTGACCCTTTTTAGTGGGAAATGAATGTTGTTTAATTTTAACAAAATTATTTTTATTTTCAAAGCTAATTTAAATCATTTCATTTTTAGGCATCAAAAACTCATATATGTATACAGTTATATACACACACAAACACACACAGAGAGAGAGAGAGAGAGAGAGAGAGAGAGAGAGAGAGACAAAAACGTATAATTGAAATAATTTCAATTGTCGTATTTATATGTAACGACGAACATACAGTGTATTATACAATAATAAGAACTAAATCAGTATACTGAGCAATTTATTTACTGTTCAAACATGTTGTCAAAGTGCAATCTCAAGCCAATGAGTAAAAGCATACTATTCTAAATTCTATATAAGTTACGTTGTATGGTTGACTAAATCTGTGTTCTGTTTCCCTGATAAATTTTACTCCTCTGCAGTATTTAAATCAAACTGGTAAAATGTTTGTACGTAATTTTGCCATTAAAACACCAAGCATTTTACTCTATTATATGCAATCCTCTATTTTTATACTTAATTTTTTAAGATTTTACAATTGTTAGTACACATTTCTATGGAAACTGAAAAGAATTAAATTTATATTTTCTTCATTTAAATTGTATTATCTTTAAAGATTTCGAGTGCTGGCATTTCTTACAATAGCGTAGTTAAAATGGTTTCACATTTGAAAGAACATTTTTTATATATTTTTTAATATTCAATAGATAGTTTAATATTAAAATGTGAGTTTGAAAAAGAAATGATTTAATATTCTACATTTCATTATTTTACAATATGCTTTTCCCTCTACAAAAATATTGACTTCTTTTATTATTACTTTAAATTTTCGATAAATTTATTTTATGAAGTATGAGGGATTTTTGTGGGGTTCTAAATTAATTGAAAATTAAAATATATTGTTTTTCTTTCTCTTTTGTGTAATATTTAATGATAATGATTACTTCTTGATATGGAAGCTTTTTGTAAAGCTATTGGTTCTAAATTTCATGCACAGCAGGCAGTAAACATGTTTATGAAATCTGTAGATTTTACAGGTTGGAAATGAGGTATCACAATAATTTAATTAAATGTTATACAGTAATTTTGTGTTGTCATGGTTTTAAAAATAAAGAGGGGAGAAAACAACTTTAAATTACAATTTTTTTTCAATATTTGAGTCTTATGTAAATACCAATATTTTTTTATCCCTTATCTCATCGACAAGGGTTATAAAAATTGTAAATATGATCCTATTATATAAAATTGCAATCTATACCTTTACTCTACGACAATAGAATCCAATATTTTATGACAGAACATGTACGGTATAAGTAGCTGATATCTTTGGCTTTCAAATAACGCCAGAACCAACTTTTCAAAATTCAAAGGTACAAAGAATCTCATAACTTCTTCCCTTAAAATGAACGTCAAATTTTAAGTGTATGAATAATAATTATATATAATGAAATTTGATGTGTTATACTTGATTCTATATTTTAAAAATGATAAGTATTGGTAAACCATGTAAAAGAAAACTATATCTTTGAATATTTCTAAAAAAAAAAAAAAATTGAATTTTTTGCTGTGCTATAGCTTTAATTCAACTCTAAATTATTCAAATTTTAAATTTCAGCGAGTCACACATAAATTTGAATTAATAAAGATTAACCTCGCGTACAAGGGCAAAAATAAATATGTAATAAATGTGCTAGCTCATTTTCAGCACAATTTGTTTAATACGGCATAATTTATACTATATTGCATAATAATTATTCTATATGGTATAAAAATTATGTTGTATACAGCATAATTATTTAAGCTGTTCTAATTCAGCATAATTTATGCTATAATGACATAAATGTAGCATTAATTACGTAATTTGTTTTATCCGTGTAGCAATTAAAACAAATTGTAATTGGATAGACAAAATTTTAAATGAATGTGGACAATATTGGCATACAGTAGTTCAAAAGTAATAATTGAACCATATTATATTTTTTATTTGCTTTAGTGCTTTACATGATATTGCTTTCAAAATGACCGTATGAGTATAAAGACTAACAAAGAATTAGATTTGTAATTTGTAGACAGAAAAATAACATCACAAATTACGGATTTTATTTGTTACGAATAAATGTAATTTAAGAGTTATATAGGAATTGCCTATTAGATAAACAACATTATTTTTTTTTTTGGTAATATATTTCAGATTTGTGAAGAGAAAAAATTGTATACGCACTATATTTAGTAAAAGAAAAATCAAAGTCTGATAATGCACATTAATAATTAATGATGAAATAAAAATACTGTAATAAAATTTTATCTTTAAAAAAAATTATGTATTTTTAATAAAATTATTATATAAATTTTTAATACATACCCTGTAAACATTATATTTTCTTCTTACAGAGATATCATATATAATATTTATTTTTTTATTTGTATTTATCCTGGAGCAATCCCGCGCCTTTAAGATGTCTGGCGTCGTATTATATATATCATCTTTCATATTATTTTCAACAGCAGCTCCGCAAAGGAAGAAAGAGAGAGAGAGAGAGAGAGAGAGAGAGAGAGAGAGAGAGAGAGAGAGAGAGAGAGAGAGAGAGAGAGAGAGAGAGAGAGAGAGAGAGAGAGAGAGAGAGAGAGAGAGATTTAGGGTCGTGATTTCACGCACACATTACTCGACAAGTTTTCAAGTGTCACGTACATTTCATGTACTTATACAAGTCACAACAAAATAAAAAATGTACTGTAATATATAAAATTACCTATATTCACACGAAAAAAGCTTCTTATACTCCCTTGAAAAAAAAAGAAGAATTAAAACATTATACACTTCCCTTTGAATTTGTAATGAAAAATAGAGAAATGAGACTTAATATTTTTTAATGACCCAAAGTTGAATAATAATAAATAGTATCATCATAAGAAAAATTAAAATGATATTAAATGGTTTATTATATTATTTAGAAGTCACATGGAAAAATGATACTCAAGAGTTTACTCAACTATAATGTTGTACATCAAAGATATTTTCACCACCAAAGAAGCAAAGTGCGACTGTAAATTATTTGCTCTTTTCAACAGTATATACTATAACTCGTATAAAAAGATAAAAACTTGTTACTTTTATAGTAACGAATAATTAAATTTTACTCGTTCACAAAAAGTATTCACCTATCTATACGTTACCATGCATAGTTAACAATTATATAATAAAATTTAAAATATTAATTTTATTATTTTATTACATTTATTATATAAATAATGAATTTAATATCCAATGGTAAAGCTATATAATTATATACATATATATAACTACTACTATATATATTATAATTAATAAATACCATAATGTCACAATAATTTTGGCTGGTATATACATTCCAACAAGATCAGTTAATCAAAGATAACTAAATTTTCATATTAACTGACTTAAAAAAATATAAAAATAAAGCAAAACATTCAATGTAAAAGTGTTTTTGAAGAAGATGTAGAATTTTAAATTTTTTAGTAACTATTTAGGCAAAATGCCAACACAAACACTGCAGACAGAGTATTAAAGAAAATATAATTTGAAATGTTCTTGAATATATATTTTGTTCTATTAGTTACTATATATATATATATATATATATATATATATATATATATATAGAGAGAGAGAGAGAGAGAGAGAGAGAGAGAGAGAGAGAGAGAGAGAGAGAGAGAGAGAGAGAGAGTATGAACACCACCGCAGTTTATCTGAAAATAAAAGGCATACACATAGTTGAAAAGAAAAGAAAAATGTTACACAGAGTTTTCTCTCTATGTTTCTTTCTTTCTCTTGTCTTTTAAAATTGTAGACATTATTTAAGCTAATGTACTGTAACTTAATTGGATGGAAAATAATTTTACTATTATAGAAATAGTTTTTGCGTACTTTTTTTTTAATCGTATATATATTCATTTAAAGAAATAATACAATAAGATTTCATTTTAACAGTTAATAAAAATTATTATTATTATTTTTTGAAGTTAAATATAAAATATTATCTTAATACATAAAGTAAAATCATGTTATATATTATATACATTATATTATAATGGAATAACTTCCGTGTGTATTGTACTCTGACTATTGCATATTGTTTAAAGAAAGTCAGAGGACCATGTAAGTGGGTTTGTACCTTTTTTGGCCTCTAATAAAAACCATTTATTATTATTATTAAATTGATTTGCTTACTTGCAATATTTACTATAAAATATTAAATTTTCATGAACACAAATCTATCACAAGACAAATATTGCTTCATGAGAACAGGTTATTGATTACTGAATACTGATACAAAAATTTATCTAACAAGCAAATTATAAATCACATAGCAATTTACTGTCAAAACAAAATCTATGGTGCGATATTTTTAATTTTTAAATGTTATTAATAAAATAATAATTTTGTTGAATAACCTCTATATAACTTCATAAAAATGTACTTTGTACTGAAGTATTGGTATATATTAAAGGAATAGACCAGGAAAAAACATTGAGCATTTTTATCACAAAATACTTGATGGGATTTACATAAATAACTTTAGTTTGTCTCAAAATCCAACTGTAGCTCCGTAGCAGTGATCAGAAAATGTCAATTTATGCAACCCGCACAACATTTTTGACTAATTTTTGCATGTTTCTGACGTCAGAAACATGAATAGTCATACAAATTGTATGCTTTACAGTATTTTCACGCTCTCTCGTGGGGGTACATTAACATTCTGGAAAAAATTGTCATTAGTTTTGAAGATCCCATTTCGTGTTTATTCATTAAAAAAAAAGCACATGTTGTTTTATGTGGTCTATGTCCTTAAGCATGTTGCTACTGTAGTTAGAAAGTTAATTAGAAATTATGGCAAATTATTGACTTTTGGCAATTCATACATGTTACAACATTGGTTTTGTCATATTACTCTTATACATATTGTATAATACAAATTATACTTAACAAACATATATATGTACACAAGGATATTATATTTTTAAATTAAAAATTTTAACCGAATAAAAATGAAATTTTTATATAAATTTTTTTTTAGTCTCGGCGCTTGCCATTCAACACAAAAATGAAAAAAAAAAATTACATTACAATAAAAATTGCAAAGTGTCAAAATTAAACGCAACATGTGAATGCTCCTTAAATAATAAAAAATGTACTTTTGTCATCCAGTAGCCTAAATGTATTATTATATAAACAAAAATAATAATAAAAAAAGATTGCAAAGCAGTTATACCATTAATACAAGTTGTAATCATATTATTAAGCCAAATTGATGGTAATAATAATGGGCTAATTTTTAATTACAATCCATGCATGTTTAAAACTATCTCTTTTATTATTATTTTTTTTTAAACCAAATCAATGTTAAGATTTTAAACATAAAAATTCAATTTCGTTTAAAAAAAATTAATTAGAAAAAAAAGAAGACAATAATGAATTGATAAGAGAGAAAGAGAGAGGATGTTTTTTTTTTTTTGCTTAATTCACGTCTAACAATGGTGTATATACTTACGTGTAGTACGTTCACTAAATGTAAACTGGCTTTTTACTTCTCTGTACGATTCGATAGTAATCTCAATGTGTTCTACACACACAATACTTGAGAAATCAATTACAATCACTGTAATGGTATTGAACTCAGATTCTAAAGTTTTAGATTTCCATCCTTTATACAATTGTTGTATTAAACTTTAAATGTGTATATATATATACGTTATATATATATATATATATATATATATATATATATATATATATATATATATATATATCGATGCTTCCGCGTCAAAAACGATTATCTGCACATTCCACAGACTCCGCCAACAGAGTAACTGCCGATTCCACACTTTCCACGAGTAGACTAACTGCAAATTCCACCAGCGCGGCTCGCAGAGCATGTGCAAATTTTTTATTGCAGGTGAATAGAGTATCTACACTTTCCACGGATTAACATGCAAAGTTATGAACATCACGTTTTCTTCTTTGTTCGCAATATTTTTCTTTTAATTAAATACACGCAAATGATAATATTTTTTTAGTATTATGCAAATTTAATAATGTTATTTTCTTTTCTATGGTAGCTTATAAAAATGTATTTTTAAATTCTCAATATATTATGTTCCTCTTTATTACTTTTTTTTTCTTGCTAGAGATAAGCATTTCCTAGAACTTTAATAATACCTTTATCAATAGTTTAAAGTACAAATTGGTCTACTATACTATATAGCATTTGCTGCCCAATATAACTAAATGAATAACGCTGTTTGACCAAAAGAGCTCAGTTTTCATTGAGACAGTGAAGTGAGTACAATGCAGTTTCATACTTAATTTATTTTCTATGTGGTGTAATATTGAGAATTTTGGTAATTTCACTTATTTGAAAAAGTATATCAGTGCTTTTTTTAATCGAGTATTTTTTTTTTTTTTTTTTTTTTTGCTTTCTTTTCTTTTCTTTTTTTTTTTTTTGCTAATTATTATATATAAGAATTTATATTTTATTTCTTTTACCTTTCAGTTTGTGAATAAGTTCAGCGAAGTTGTTTAACTTTTTTTAAAGTATTGCTTTTTTTTAAAAAAGGTACGAATTTTAAAATATAATATTTCAGTTTATTAAAGTTCATTTAAAACCTGTTTAAATAAAAAAAAAGTGTTAACAATTTGCAAAATTAAATATTGCAAAGTGAATTTAGTGATCTTTTGATATAATATACTACATACTATATAGGATTGGTTTACTCATTTAGAAGGTAAGTTTTTGTTTAAATATTTATTTTCACAATTAACGAAAAATTATACACGAAAGTTTACACAATACTCATATATTATTATGGTAAAATGCAATAAATAGGATATGCATAAAAAATAAGCGTTAGTTATGAATACGCACATAAAAAAGGGTATCAGTCAAAGCACATAGTGCCGTGTCAAAGTTATAAATTTAAACAAACAAATTTTAAATTATATGTAACTATAAAATAACTTAAAGATTTAATAGTAAACGTATAGAAGCATATCAATATCATTTAAAAATAAGTTATAAAATAAAGATATATAAAAAACATTGTAAAATACTATAAAATATACACATATCACAAAACTACCCGTAGCGCTTATTGCACTGTGTCAAAATTAAAAAAATATACACATAATTTTATTATTAACAAATAATTTTAATACTCGTATGACACTTACTTAAAATAAATATAATAAAAAAGCGTAAAAAAAAATATATTATATATATATATATATATATATATATATATATATATATATATATATATATATATATATATATATATATATATATATATATATATATATATATATATATATATATATATATTACTGAATTATTTAGCTTTTTTAATTACTTTTTTTCTCGACTCCTTAAAGATCTTTGAAAACATTTAAAATAAACAATTTTCTTGTACAGAATATTGAAGTGTTTTGAAATATTATATTGTAAGCGTCGATTTATATTTATTTAGGCGATTAACTGACCTTTATAGCTAGAAGATCTTGTAAAAATAGATCAAGATTGTAATAATTTCATATATTATATAATGTTGTCGTCTGTTGTGCGTACTTTTTAAAACATTAAAATAGTCCAAAATAGCCAAGAAGTAATATAAGGATTATTATGTTTACGATACGCATGTAAAGGATAAGGATAGAAAAAAAAGGTATTCATGCCTTACCTTTTACCTAATATAAAAAAGTTTGAATTTAATTTAAAAGTATTAAGTATACTTCAAATGTCATTTATATTTACGATTATTAAAAATTATGTATATTAAAACATAATACATACACGGAAAAAAATATACTACCTATTGCAGGTACATGAATCCTGTATTTTGCAATAGGTATACTCTTTAATTTGGAATAAATAGTTATGAACTACAATACTACTTTATTTAAGTGAGTCACAACTTTATTGTAGCATACTGCACCATTATAATGTATTATTGTAGTATAACAATACCTGTTTTTGCCACTGTACTTCCATTCTCCTTGCAATCAAGATGCACTGTATGCACTTGTTGAAGGTTATTTATGGAATTGTCAATTTCCTCAGAATGTTGTAGCATTCGAGTACGGGGGAGATAGGAGATAGGATGAAGGGTTGAAGGGAAGGTTTGGCGGCTGTGGCCTAATGGGAACTGTCTCGGTATTTACCTACCCGTCCAAGGGAACCATAGAAACCTTGGAGAAGACAGCCGATACTGGTCAGTTACCTGAACAGTATCTCCCGAATGCTCCAAAGTGCGTGCAGTCAGCGTAAATGCCACCACTGCTCAGGATAAGCCACGCCATCCCCAGGTGGGAAGCGAACCGTGGATCTCCCGAGCAGTAGGCAGCAACGCTAACCACTACACCTTGGGCTCGATATATGTCTACCTTTTGCAATTTACAGGATTTAAATACCTGTCTTAAGTATTATTTTTTCCGTGTATAAGATATAAGGTTTGTGTGTGAGTATGAATTATAAAATCTTTATTTTTTCCCCCTATCTTATTTTCTAACATATTAACCTTAAAAGTGAGAAGAAAAAGTAATAACTACTAAATACCTTGGTAATTCACTATAAAATAACGTAAACAAAAAAGCCAAAGACTATATAACAACAATGTTTTTACCATTAGTGTTTCTTTTATAATACACTTTGCATTTATATAATGACATAAACATAAGTAGTTAAGTTTTTTTTTTTAAGCAAATGATTTCTTAATTAGCTCCACAAATTCTGCAGATCATAATCATTTTCTCTTTAACAATTCTATTTTTTTTTTCTATACTTCTAATTATATTTTAGCATTTTAAAATATTAACTTTAATAATATAATATTTTATATTCTTTCAAAAAGAAAGAGAATTAATATATATTATATTAATGAATTTTTATTTTTATTTTTTGTAATTAGTTAATTAATTTTAATAATTAATTTATATAATAGCTTTTTAAAATGGATTAATGATTTTAATATACAATATGTGACGTTTTGTACGGTTGATATGTTTTTGATCATGTAATTTATTATTGTCTGTGTCATTTGGTGCATCCGTATATTGGCAAATAAACAACTCTACTTGCCGTTCATATAATATATACTTCCATTCTTGTGTTTCTAATCGATATTACTGTATACTATAGTTAATTGTAAATTTTCATTGTTGAAAACTATGATTGAAAAAAAATTAACATTAAAGAGAGTAAAAAGCAATTTCATTAGAAATATATAATACTTTGCCTCAACAAACTTGTATTACTCGACGATGGTACGGAATTTTGAAAACGTATTGAATATTTTTCTTTGCAAAATAGATGAATTTTACATTGTAAGTATTCATTCTTGGGTTCAATACCCAAAATTTCTATTACGATACTATATTCTAGCAACAGACTATTTAACAATATCAATATCGTTACTTTTAAAACGTCACCCACTATAACGATACTATAACAATAACTATAAATCATAGTGCAATTTATTTGTTTTTTTAATAAAATATTTCAAATTGCTTCATGACTGCCCGGTGTTATTGCAAAAAATTATCTATATACACAGAAATTAAATGTGGACACCTTGGGATTGAATGATATACCGGTGGAGTACGATAGCCCATCCAAAGTGATGCGAAAAAATCAGATCTTTTAATTAATTTTTAATAATCAATGTCTTATCTTTTAATTACTGTACTTTTTTATACCTAATGCTGGAAATATTGAAATTATGATTATTGGACGGGTTTAATACACATAAGTAATAAATAAATAAAAATACCAATTTTTTTAATAATCATTTACGCCCATTGAACAAAATAAATAACAGCAAAACGGTGAAGTTACTAGTTCACTTTCATAATAATAAGTAAGGTGCATGCTTATCAACAGTATCAGATAAATAAAAAGCTAATATTACACCCAGATGTATTAAATAAACTTTATTTCACTATGAAATTATAGAATACATAAATATATACATAATAATGTATAAAAAAAATACTAATTAAAAATTATTTTTATATTAAAAAAAAAAGAAAAAGAAGACTATTTTTTTTATTCTTGATGTATTCTAAATAGTCAGTGAATATGAAACACTTTATTTTTTTTATTACTATACTTTCTTTTGCGAATCCCATCATGCAAATAAATTGGCCTCAACGTCTTTTTTGTATCAACCAACTCACCAAAGTTAATTTGCTGCAATATTTTTTTTTCTTCTTTATTTTTTTTTTATTCTACCCAGCTCGTCTTTTAGAATAAATTAATTTACATTTTATTAAAGCACCGAAACAAGAAATGAGGAAGTAGAAAATTTTCAGGTATAATTTCATCAAAGTTCTTAAAAAAAAATCTCAAGGGGCACGTCTTAACTTCACAAAAAGTGATTTATGCATATATACATTTTATATTATTATAAACGAAATTTAAAATAAGAATATAGCAATATATAAAATTAAAAGAAGATAATTAGCTTTATTAATTATCTTCCACTATTATATTTTAATTTCATTATTTTATTGCAATGATATTTTTTTTTCTTTTTTTTTTTATAAAAAGTTTATTGCTTAAACTATACTTCAATAATATTAATATAGACGATCAAATTACATTGTATGTATTATCACTCAATTCCTGTCCTGTAATTCACCACAGTGATTAACATTATATAAATAGAACTGAACTATAAGGAATTGTAAATTGTCTACAACCAATTTTAAATTAATATTTATCTCTTTCTTATTTCTACTATAATTATTTAAAGCTTAATTAATGTTTATTTTCCAAAACAAGTTATTTATAATATTAATCAATATCATTGAATTTATAGTATACTCTAATCTGATCTTTGGGCAATGCACAAACATGTTTAAATTACTTGAAAATTTTAGTGAATGTTAATTCACACATATTTTACGCCTTTTTTTTTTTTTTTTTTTTTTTTTATCTTTCTACTTAAACTTTAGAAAAAGTTAAACTCATATGAAAAATTCTCTATATAATTATACAGTATTATAAAGTAAAAGATGTAAAGTAAAATTTTTTAGTGAATCTAATTTTGTGACAACATACCGCGCATGAAGTGAATAAAACGTGAAATATATATAAGGTACTGTACGTAGAACATTCACTTCACATATTCCCTGCAATAAAATGAACGAGAATGAGGAATTTTGCAGTCGTCACTCCGCTTTCGTAATTAATTCCGTTCATAATAATAATAATAAAAAAAAGGAGTGTTACAATATAAAAGATAGCTTTTAAACTGACATATATGTGCATGCAGAGAGGTACGGTAGCATTGAGAGAGAGAGAGAGAGAGAGAGAGAGAGAGAGAGAATTATGAGGGAAGCTAATATTCCTCTGGCACTAATAAGGTAAAAACTCTTCCCATCAATTTTATTTATACCAATCATAAATTAAAACTTGGAATTAGTTCTGTCATATCAAGTATTATATGTGATTAAAAATATGCCACACATATTACATAAAGTAGCCTTCATTTTCGATCATTATTTACTTCCAATACAAATCATACTAACAAAAACAATACTATATATTCAAATTTAATGTTTCCTCAAATAATTTCAACACTTTACACAAATATTTTTTGTATGGCGTTAAATAACTAAACAAATATGTATAAACTATACTTATAGAGAAAACTTATTATGAATTACACTTATTATTATGCTTATATTGTTCGCAAATTTCTAACTAATCTAATTTATATTTTGAAAATTTGTTATTATTAAGTCACCGATTTATCAGCAGAGCTGAGTTGACCTAGTGGTGGAGCCTGATGAATCATAAATCTGTGCTCTTTAAAGAGTGCAGGTTCAAGCTACATAGCTGGGTGCATAGACAAAGTGTGATATAGAATAGTATACAATACGTTACAATATGCGTGCTTACACGCATCCCATGTTAACGCACAGCATTTAGGGAGGTGCATGATTGATGTGATTGTATCGAGTAGCCTATACCACCACATGTGAATACTGGACTGTGTAGTTACTATTTATAAGAATAAGCTTTCTATATTGACCCAGGCAGTTCATAGTAACATAGTGTTACAACTAGCCTTAATCTTGCCAACTATTTACAATATACATATATTAATATATATATATATATATATATATATATATATATATATATATATATATATATATATATATATACACACATTTTCAATAAAACATTCAAAAACAAGGTATATATAGTATATACTAAGTGAAAAGAAAAGTTAAAATAACACAAACATATTAACTATAGAGAAGTGAGACAACATAGTAATTAATATTGTTAAATCAGTATAAAATTGTAGATTTGAATGATTTTATAAGATAAATTTATACGACATGGTTGGTCCGTATGTGTGTTGTTTCATTGCAGCTGTCGATAAAACTATGTCTTGCTAAGACTATAGTTAAGATATATAAGAAATTGTAACATAAAATTTAAAAATACAAATCCAATGGCATTGTATGAACACGATCTGTATTGGTGTATGAACGTATTAAAACTACATTTTTTTAAAAAAGTGTATAATTAAGAATTGTATAATACCATATATACAGGAATATATGAATGTAGCAATAAAAATTACAAAACGTACCTGCTGTAAAAATATACTAAATTATTATTTCATATAACTGTACAAAATTTATATATAATGAATTCAATAGAATAAGAAAATATTTTATTTATATAGGTAATTTGAATAAAGACATCATTTTGAATACCATTATAATAATATTATTACAGTACAATAAAAATTTATAATATAATAATACTTGTATTTTTCTTATCATTATTAAAATATATTATTACAGCTTTATAATCTTCTTACATGAAAAAATATTGATTCAAGATATCATGTATTAGTTTTATTCAATGTAATTCTGTTCAGTATGGAAGAAAAATTAGTATTGTTTAAAATAATATTTTGTAGAAGAAAATGAGAAATCGTGTGTGTAAGAGAGAAAGACAGAGAGAGAGAGAGAGAGAGAGAAGAAATGAGATTGTGATAACAATAAAAAAAAATCTATATTTTTCTTTTTCATTTTATCCCATTGAAGACAATACCGTGACTTTCATTTTAAGTATATAATAATTGGACGAGCATTGCCCCAAAGCATAACTACAGAAAAAAAAATGAAATAGTAGTAGTAATAACGTTAATAATGAGGAAAAGAAGAAAAATCTTTCTTTGTTAGAAAATTGATGATATTATTATGGAGCTTTCTAACGAAATGACGGTTGGTTCAAAATTTGACCTTGAGCGAATTACGGCAACAGTGTCGTGGGGACCAGATTCAAATAAAAGCAATGGATTGCATAGGAGAGCGTGTTGATTTTGATTTAATTAAAATAGAAAGAGGTAAAAAGTCGCGGTTTTCGGTCGTGGTCTGATTAGATGAACATCTTAGCTTTCGATTGATATGATTTTGGCTCCAAAAAATTAATTATTATTAATTAACACAGGTAATTAAAAAATACCTTATGAATAGTGCTGATATAAAAATTGTTGTCAATCGAATTTAAAATGAACTAGAATCATGAAAATTGGTACAAAGGTAGATCAATACCTTAGTCATTAGTTATCAAAAGGTTAATTACCTAACCCACCCCTAAAGGGTGTAAAAGGGGTAGTTAACCCCCGAAAATTAAACTAATCCAATTTCAAAAGTTTTAACGATGTTGGTGGGGTAAAGTGACCCGCCTAAGAAGACTGTGATATTAGTTTTTGTTAATTTCCACCCCTAACCGACCTAAGGGGTAGTTTACCCTAAAAATTGCATCATTTCGAATTTGTAGGTTTTCAACAAAACAAACGTTGTTTCCGGGGTTTCTGAACTTGCTGAAGACAATGGTGCACTCAAAAATTTTCTAGCTTCAACCCCTAAAGAACAAGGGGTAGTTTTAACGCTAATTTCCAATTAAACCAAAATCAAAAATAAAAGTGTGTCATTTCCGGTGAAAAGCAAAGTGCTAAAAATATAAGTGGTAGTTTTAAATTTTTATCTTCCACCCCTAACGTGCTAGGGGGTAGTTTTCACCCTTAAATTAAATTTAAATAAAATCAGGCCATCAAAGTGTCATTTCCGAGGTAAAAAAATATGCTGAAGACGATGGTAAGGTTTAAAAAATTCTATCTTCAACCCCTAGCGCGCTAGGGGTAGTTTCACCCTAATTTTTGGAAGAATTAATATAGACTACAAAGGTGTCGATTTAGGGGTTAAAAATTCTTCTGAAGACGATGGTGACACTTAAATTTTTTATCTTCAACCCCTAACTTGTTAGGGGTAGTTTTTGCCAATATTTTTAATTTAATTACCATAAAAAGCTAAAAGCTACCCCTAGCAGGTTAGGGGTTAGAGATAAAAAATTTTAAGTGTCACCATCGTCTTCAGAAGAATTTTTAACCCCTAAATCGACACCTTTGTAGTCTATATTAATTCTTCCAAAAATTAGGGTGAAACTACCCCTAGCGCGCTAGGGGTTGAAGATAGAATTTTTTAAACCTTACCATCGTCTTCAGCATATTTTTTTACCTCGGAAATGACACTTTGATGGCCTGATTTTATTTAAATTTAATTTAAGGGTGAAAACTACCCCCTAGCACGTTAGGGGTGGAAGATAAAAATTTAAAACTACCACTTATATTTTTAGCACTTTGCTTTTCACCGGAAATGACACACTTTTATTTTTGATTTTGGTTTAATTGGAAATTAGCGTTAAAACTACCCCTTGTTCTTTAGGGGTTGAAGCTAGAAAATTTTTGAGTGCACCATTGTCTTCAGCAAGTTCAGAAACCCCGGAAACAACGTTTGTTTTGTTGAAAACCTACAAATTCGAAATGATGCAATTTTAAGGGTAAACTACCCCTTAGGTCGGTTAGGGGTGGAAATTAACAAAAACTAATATCACAGTCTTCTTAGGCGGGTCACTTTACCCCACCAACATCGTTAAAACTTTTGAAATTGGATTAGTTTAATTTTCGAGGGTTAACTACCCCTTTTACACCCTTTAGGGGTGGGTTAGGTAATTAACCTTTTGATAACTAATGACTAAGGTATTGATCTACCTTTGTACCAATTTTCATGATTCTAGTTCATTTTAAATTCGATTGACAACAATTTTTATATCAGCACTATTCATAAGGTATTTTTTAATTACCTGTGTTAATTAATAATAATTAATTTTTTGGAGCCAAAATCATATCAATCGAAAGCTAAGATGTTCATCTAATCAGACCACGACCGAAAACCGCGACTTTTTACCTCTTTCTATTTTAATTAAATCAAAATCAATACGCTCTCCTATGCAATCCATTGCTTTTATTTGAATCTGGTCCCCACGACACTGTTGCCGTAATTCGCTCAAGGTCAAATTTTGAACCAACCGTCATTTCGTTAGAAAGCTCCATAGTTTAGCTTTTTTATTTTTATTTATTATTTTTGTTTTCGTAAAAAAAA
>OX439128.1:36645723-36780723 GCA_949318235.1 Ecdyonurus torrentis
TAAATTTAAAATATATATTTTTGTTCCAAAAAAAGTTTTAATGATATTTTTAATTTAAAAAAGGTTTCTAATTTGACTAAAATTTGCCAGTAAAATTTGAATTTCCACATTTACATGTTATCTTTAAAGTGGAATAAGTTAAATATTTGATCGTGTTTTCACATGTTTGACGTAAAATTTTAAGTACTATTTCTTCTTTATTTTGTGTTTATTTACAACTCACAACCGTCTAATTTGCAAGATATCAGTCGGTCACCTACTCCCTTAATGTTGATGTTGCAGTCACAATTCATTTTAAACTGATTAACCTCATTGAATAAATTGATTTACTACATGCTTATCAGCGAGTGTATTACCAATGCGGAGCAGAGATAGAGAACGCAGATCAGAAATAGACTAGCGTTTGTTCATAGATTTCTCATTCTACATGCCGTCCTAAGATAAAAGGTTGGCCAAAATGTAAACATGATTGTGATAATATATTTCACCATCTAAATGCAGCGCACAATTTCTTTTATCATAAAATAAATTATCATGATCGTGTTTCATGTGTACATAGTACACGTATATATTGACTATTAGAAAGCGAAACAGGGACTCTAGGTATATCACTAATATAGGAGTATACACGAAAAAATAAATAAATGTAGAATTCATACAAATTATTTCATAGCTCTGAGCTTCAACAACATAATGTTTTACTATTGGGCGTACTATTTAATCAAGTTATCCATTACAGTAAATTTTCAGCAAAACTATATTGCTTTACTGAAGAAAATTAACTTTGCTGTTGTGCATATTTAAGACAACAGCTCGTTCTATAAACTACACACAACTCTTGAGCCAGCTTCGAAAATTTTCCTTTCTTAAAAACAGATGATTATGATGACATTACCTGTTTACTACGTTTATATGTATGGTTTATTATTGTTATTTCTTCGTTTAGAACTTTGGACCTGAGTTTGTTCTGTAAAGTAAAGTGAATCTCAACAACAGTGATTGGCTGACCAACAAAATACGACACATTCATTGGTTGATCTTGTTTTTTGAGCTAACAAAATTGACAAAAATTGAGTCACATGAAGAGCATGGAACTTTTTTGTGTGGAGTTTCTTTCATTCTTATCAAGTTCAAAGTTCTAAACGAAGAAATAACAATGATCGACCATATGTATAAATGTAGTAAACAGGTAACGAAGTCATAATCAGCTGTTATAACAAAGGAACATATCGACACAAAAGTTGCGCCGGAAGTCTGACTTTGCAGAACGAGCTCTGATAAAAATTAAAGAAACTAAAAAAAAAAAAAGTTTCATACGAAACATGCGACTCACTTTTATCGGCTCAAAAAAACAAGATCAACCAGTGAATGTGTCTTATTTTGTTGGTCAGCCAATCACTATAAATGAGAATCACTATACTTTACAGAACAAGCTAATATATTTTACTATGCAGATGCTATACTTTTCATATAAAACGAAAAAAAAAAGCGTCTATACTGTATATGATTTACTTCCATAGTATGCAGTTAAATATTATAGTCTAGGCTATTAAAAAAAAGTTCTTAAAATTTTAGGAAAAACAACAGAAACATATTCTATATACAGAAAGTACGTTTTATAATAACGCTAGCTATATAAAAATATTCAATTTTCAAATCAGATTTTTTTTATTCTTATTTATAATTCTCCTAATACATAGGAATTAAATTGTATCATGATATTTTATCTTGTAAAGCATTTCCTCGTTTTCTTATATATCTACAGTATAATATATAGTTTATTATATTTATATATATTTATATTATTCTAAAGAAATAAACATCTGCGATTGAGAAGAATACTTCTTTTTTTTTTTTTTTTTTTTTTTTCCTTCTTCTTTTTACTTGAAGTATTACTTTTCAATATAAGATATAAGATAAGATATAAGATATAAGATATAAGATTTTATTACGTTCTATGTCTTTACAGAGTAGAACAAGTCAAATAACACAAAATACATCAACAAAAAATAACATGTAGAATCACTATATGGCTGTTACACAGGATATTAATAAAAAAAAAAATAAAAATAGTAATAATAATAAGGAAAAACTTAGGCTAGTTATACTTAACGTTATTACATGCAAGAAAATCAGCGACACTATAAAACATATTGTCAAGCAGGTATCTCTGGACCATTCTTTTAAAAGAAACATAAGAATCACAATCTTTTATATTATTAGGGAGTGCATTATATAAAAAAGGAATACAATATTCAGGACCCTTTTGGCTAAGAGACATCCTCTTTTTTTCAACATAATAGCCCCCATTATTTCTAGTCTCGTAGGAATGGACGCTATGAACCGTTCTGAACCATGATGGATATCTCCTCAAAAATTTTACACATTCATAAATAAATATTGAAGGCAATGGTAAGATATCCAGTTCTAAAAAATGTGGACGACATGACATTGGGGGGTATGTACCAAACATGGTTCTCACTGCCCGCTTTTGCATAACAAAAACGTCGCTTGAACATGGCGATTGCCCCCAGTAAATAATGCCGTATTGAATATGACTATATATATATGAGAAATAAACGTTTCTTAAAGTTGCAGAACTTACAGTGTTTTTTAAAGACCCTAGCAAAAATACGCCTTTCCTTAATTTACCACAAATATCCGAACAGTGAGTTGTCCAATTAAGAGTGTCAGAAATGGTAAGACCTAGAAATTTAGTTTCATTTGATGGTAGGATAGACTTTCCATCCATTTTTAATAATGGACAATAATCTATCTTTTTTTGATAAGTATGAAATTGCAAAAAAGTTGTTTTATTTACATTTATATCAAGATTATTAACTAAAGACCAAGTTTTCATTGAATTCACTGCTTGTATAGCCTTAATTATTAACTCAGATGGACTTTTACAACTTATTAAATTATTAGTGTCATCTGCATAAATTATAAGGAAACCTATAATGATAATTAAAACCAAATCATTAATGTATGTATCAAAAAATGGCGGTCCGACCTGAGATCCCTGAGTATATCCCTGAATATATTCACTATAGATACTTTTATACACAATGAAAGCAAGTAAAGAATATATTTTTACAATGAAATCATATAGAATTACATACTGTATAAAGTGCAAACATGTATGAAAGTGCATTATACTTTCTTTAAATATATATCGAAGTATGATCTGCTTGCTCTAGAAAACGGTTTTATACATATTATTATTTTTTTGTATGAATGATATTCTATATCACTCTTCTATATAAATATGAGTGTTACATATAAGAGTACTTATATGCACTTGTGTAAGTATATTATGTGCAATTGTATGCAGAATTTTTATTATTATTATTATTTTTTTTTTTTGCGTAATATAATATTATTCCAATTACATTATTACATTTCTACTGTTATATAGAATAAGTTTGTCAATAAAATGTTATATTGTTACATATTTCTTTGAATTTAACTATAAAATTATGCAACTGTATTCTGATTCTATACTGTCGCAAAATGTGATGTCTATTTTCTTCTCATCAAAAGTTTTTTTTTTTTTTTTTTTTTTATATATATACAATAAATAATAATTGTACAACAACATAGAAAAAAAAAGTTTCTAAATATGAAATAACATAATAATAATAATTAAAAAAAAAATACTTACGTACTGAAGCACGTATTCCGCCCGTGAAATAAAATGCACTTATAATTTATATATTTCCGTGCATAATGGAGGTTATCGGTTTAAAAAAATGCTTAAAAATGACTATGGCTTAAAACACGTAAAAGTATGTCTAGTATTTCTTATATAAATTTTGCCGAAATCGGTGGAGTAGTTTTCTCAAAAATCGCAAAAAAACGTGTTTTTCCCCATAAGCGTAATGTTAAATTAGGGGACCCTTAGCTTCCCCCGCGTCTCCCCCACGCTAAACTGATAACCTCCATTGATAAAAATAGTTTTATTTACCTATTTTTTAAGTGAAAATAATATATAACATATAAATCTTAAAAAATTAGTCAACTTTTATCAACATTTTATTTTTAATAAATTTATGGTAATCCATGTTAGTTTTTTTTTTTTTTTTTTTTTTTTTTTTACAGCTTAACATAGCAAACACCATAGCGATAATATACAATGAAGAAGTTCATATAGCAAAGTTACATTGGAATTATAAAGTTATATACAATGTTTCCTTATGCAAGAGTATAATAAGTTATAGGTACTCTCATTTGATGTACAAATAATTTTACAGTTTAATATGTAAAAGTCAGTACTCATCAAATAAAACAAAAGCATGTGTTGCAAAATACATTATGGCAATGTAAATTTTCCTTGATTAAAGATAAATTCAAATTATGTCCTTAAATAATGATTTTCCAAAAAAATAGTACTTTAAAGTTTTAGTATTATTACTTTAATATTAATTCTACAGTAAACATATAATATCTTATACTTATTATTATAAAAAGCTATAATTTTAAAAGTGAATTTATATACCTTCATTTTTTAAAAAACAAAAAAGTAAGCAACCTTCTATCTCTCTCATGTATATTTTTTATATAAAATAAACGAGAGGGTATATTCATGTACATTATAAATAATTTTTATTAAAAGTTTTATCTTGTAAAATGTTAATATGCTGATGACCTATAATGGGGTTAATGTTAAGTAATGCCATAACTTACAGTAAGGTATAATATAAGCACAGAGAGAGAGAGAGAGAGAGAGAGAGAGAGAGAGAGAGAGAGAGAGAGAGAGAGAGAGAGAGAGAGAGAGACAGAACTATATAAGGTATATAATATTATATTATAAGGGATTGTATGTATGCACGATACTGGTTGTGGTGCTTATTTTATGCATTAAATAACATCGTTTTGTATATTATGATGAGCTGCCGAACTAAAGAGCCTAGGTATTAAAGGCAAAAGAGACACAGGTGTATGTAGTAGAAACTACGAGTGAAACATAGCACCTCAGTAATCCAACCTACAGAGTACACGTATCCATTAGTGTCCAGTTAGATAGATGGTACACAAATTGTTGGTACATAATGCCTTTACTATACATTCTATTATATATATACGTATGTGTATATATAAACAAATTAAGCTTCTTTTCTATATCGTGAGAGAGAGAGAGAGAGAGAGAGAGAGAGAGAGAGAGAGAGAGAGAGAGAGAGATTTTCATGTTGCAAAGATTTGTATTTTTTTTTTCATAAAATATCTTTACGAGACAACTATTAAAATATAATTTATAGTTACAATTTTTTCATTATTTTCCTTATATTACACTTTTTATGTTTTAAAATAGGCTATATATTTTGTGTATAACGGTAAAATAAAAATTGTATGTATAGTTGATACTTATAACACAAATTTTTATAAATAAAGTTAAAATTATGTGTCATTTTTTAGTAATATTAAGTTTAAAATATAAATATTTCTTATAATATTTATAGTAAACAATAATAAAATAAATCTGTATTTTAGCAAAAACTTACTTCAGTTTCGTAAGAAAATTTAATGCATGTAGTAGATTTTATTATTATAAATATTATAATAGATGGTATTAAATCAAGAAGAAAATGTTGTATTTCAGACATTGTAGCAAATCTATCTGCTACAAAAAATATTTAGCTTAGAAACGGTTACTGTATAATTTAATTTGCATTTCAAATATCGTTGATTGAGACTAATTATTCGTAATTAACGGCGGTAAGACGTAGCAACAAAAATTACTACTCTGATATATTTTCAAAATCTATTCAAATAGCATTTAATTTACAACATTGAATGAATTTGTTTTGACTTTTTATTGAAAAAGAGTATCAAAGTTTCATTAAAAATTTGAAAATACTTTTAAATGTGTCGGAATTTTTATTTTTTTATTTACAAATATAGCAATTGAATAAATTGCACATTTGTGGGGTGGGTGTATGTGTGTCTACGTCTACATACACATATAATATATATATATATATATATATATATATATATATATATATATATATATATATATATATATATATATATATATATATATATATATATATATATATATATATATATATATATATATATATATATATATATATATATATATATATATATATATACAGTATATGACGATACAAAACACGATTCTCAATTTACATTTTATATTATAGTCTTCATATTGTAGTATAATATCTTGTTAAAAGTACTCAATTACAATAGTTATTATTCTGAATTACCTCTTCCATTCAACCACTTACGTAACCTAAAATACGTGAAACTCAAAACTAACTGGACGTCCAAAGGTTATCTATAGTATCATGTTCAACACGACATTATGAACTTTATACCTTTGTCATTTCATGACATTTTCAACACGCTGTAAATTTTAATTAACAATTTTGCATCAAGCAAAACTATATATATATAAAGTAGTTAACAATTAAATTAAATTTATAGAAATAAAATAAAGAAAAATAATTCAATAACTTTAATACAATTTTAAAATTAATTTACAAGGATTTTTTTAAATTCATTTAACATTAAAATTTTTAATATATGTTTTACTTTTATTTTAAAGAATAATGTATAAAAATTAATATTTAGTATGAATAATTAAATTTCATAGAAACATGTTTTTTAATTGGAAAACTTTGTTTTGTATTTTTATTGACTCTTGGTTGAGTGTACATATTTTTATTTTGCTTTGTTTGTAAATATAAATGTATTGAAATTTGTTATGAAAAGTACTTTTTGATAAAAAAACAACAACAAACAGTAATGCCTGCAAACACATATAAAAGGTTGAGATTGTTTAGAAAATGTATTCAAAAATCTATGAAATATTCACTTGAAATATTTGCGCAATAAAAGGAAAAGAGTGTGTGTGGTAATACAGAGAGAGAGAGAGAGAGAGAGAGAGAAGAGAAGGTAATTGCTGGTAAATATTGATTTAAACTCAAGAATTACTATTATTTTTACGAAAAGTGAAATTTCTACAAACTTGTACTATATACTTGTATAATTCTATACAGTTTTGTTAAATACAATATAATAGTAACTATATCTACACCAAAAGTATTTACCTCATATTTTTAGCATATTATTAATCTGTTAAAGCAAACTATTTTTTTCTTTTATTTTGAAGTATAATTAAAAATGAAAATAATTTTTAAATCAAATAATACAAAAAAAAATCATAAACAATTTTAAAGGCCCAAAATCTCTGCAGACGATATTTCAAAATTCTCAATCTTTACATCTATGAAAAAAATTTGATGATGATCCAGCCTGAAGATCTGCTGAAGACTTATTAGGGTAATTGACAGAATAAACTATAAAATGATTTTAAATTTAACGTAGAATCCGTTGATAAACAAGCTCTGAATTGTACCTTTAAACAATAGGCATACAAATTGCATTTTTTTAAAAATTTATATTCACGCAATATTTAAAGTTATAAATTTCAGCATTTCATTTTAATAAACAATTTAAATTTTATAGCAACAACAGTTTTTTTTAATAAAATAACATTATTTTATATGAAATATTTTAGTTATGGTAACATTTTTACACCCATATTATTATATTTTACAGTGTTAAAAACAAATAATTTTTCACATTTTTGTTCACATATAAAAATAAAAATGTATGAAAATTATGTTGACTAATATTACACATTTGGAAAAAGTCAAAAGCTATATTTTATGTTATTTTTTTAATGATTATATACTGTTTTTTCTATATAATATAATATTATACAAATTTGTAACTTTGTATGACATTACATCATCAAAAGAGAATTTCAATCAAAGTGCGAGTCTAAATTAATGTAATTAAATACAAATTCGATATGAATCAAGTGCTCATATACTATAAAATGTGATTTTTTTTATCGCTCGAAGCAATGGCTTAGTATTTCAAAATACACGATTCCATATTCATATTTTGATACATTATTGAAAAGCGGTTGTATGCTAGATCACCCAATATTAGACAGAGAGAGAGAGAGAGAGAGAGAGAGGGAGAGGTTATTGAAATTTTCCGTTTGTTGTCTGAGTGACTCGGCATATAAAAAAAACACAAAGATGGTTGAGTAACGGTAGAAATATACCTGGAATATACAGAAAATCAAATAGTATTTGTCTTATTTATTTAAAATTTTACATCTAAAATATTATATCAATAAATAAAAAATAAATTTTAAATTAGTACATCAAATAATTATCTTTCACTTTGGGTACCTATTTAACTACTCAATTATTACAATTTTCATTTTTCCCCACAAAAATTAAGCCTAAAAAGGATACTGTAATAATATAATAAAATATATAACTTTTTTTTTTCAAAAGCATTCTTTTAATGAAGTATAAAGAAAAGTGCCGTAGCAAATTATTAAAAGCTTGAGAGAACTCAAAGAGTAATTTCTCACTAGAAAATATATAATATAAAAAAAATCTTCTCTTTATGTTATTAAAAACGAGACAGAGAGAGAGAGAGAGAGAGAGAATTTTTTTTACCGAAAACTCTCTTTTATTTTAAGAAATTAGAGAAATAAGGTTGGTTGAGAAATAAGTATGTACTGTATGTAGAAAGTAGAAGAGAATGAATCTTCAAGTCATAGTTTTCTCAAGGGAGAGTGTCTTTTTTTTTTCTTTCTACTTCTTCTTTTACTTCCTTCTTTTTTTTTTCTCTGTCTCTCTCTAATAAGTCTTCTATACATCGTATGGACTACTTGCTTGGTGTCACCCTATATATACCACATTACCCTTGGGTAGCTTATTCACCTCAAAAACCCTAATTTTCTTTTTAGCCACCCTCACTTTACTATAACTCCAAATACAGTCACCGCAATACTGCAGTAATCCCTATGTGACTATACACACTCACTAATAATCTTTTTTTTTTTACGGAGTATTATTATATACAAAATATTTTAATTTAATTTAGTTTTTTATTATAATGAAAATTGATTTTTATTTAAATTTATAATATGAAATTCATTATTATAAATGTAGGCCAGTGATATTGTTTTTTTTTTAAATACTGGTTTATTTGTCAATCTTTAACCACAACAACAAATGAGAAATATCTTATAAATTATGTCAAAATGTGTAAGTTTATTTATAAGTGTTATCAAACTTAGAATTCAATAACCATTATCACTTGCTTTATATACAAATTTTGTAAAATACGGGAGTAAAAGGTCAAATTCTAAATCTCGTATTTTGAATGGTGAAGTGTTATTAAACAAAAAAAAAACTTTTTATTGCACCATTTGTACTATTTAAAACCAGCATTTTTTGTTTCCAAAAAGCCCTTTTCATATTAATTAATGTACTTTTTTTTTTTTTAAAGTATAAATATAAGATTTAAGAAAAAGGATTTCTTTTTTAACTAAGGCAATTTTAATAATAAAATTAAATTGAATTTATTGAGAGGTCTCAAATGGTATACACCCACGTACATGGTCCTCTGTCACATTTGAATATAATTATATTGTCAAAGTTTTACATAAAAATAAAATAAAAATAGAACACACAATTATATATTATTAAATCAAGCCACAATTACGCAATATTTAATCATAGACTGTCTGTGTTACTGTCTGTTACTGTCTGGGTGGGTCAATAAAATTGATTTTTTATTTTATTTATTATTATAGTATTTTGTTACGTATAAATGTCACAACAAAATAGTCAAAAAAATTAAATTAAATTCTTTTTAATGATTTTATCTTAAGAACTATGCATTGTTATATGTTAAAATTTGCATTATATTTATTACTCGTATTATACGTAGTTTTCTAAACTTAAAGCCATAAACCACATAAAACAACATGTGCTTTTTAATGAATAAACACAATCTAGGATCTTCAAAACTGATGACAATTTTTACCAGAATGTTAATGTAGCCCCACGAGAGAGCATGAAAATACTGTAAAGTATGCAATTTGCGTGACTATTCATGTTTCTGACGTCAGAAACATGACAAAATTAGTAAAAAAAAAATGTTGTGTGTGTTGTATAAATTGAAATTTTCTGATCACTGCTACGGTGAGACAAACTAAAGTTATTTCTGTAAGTACCATCAAGTGTTTTGTGATATAAATGCTTAATGTGTTTTTTTCTGGTCTATTCCTTTAAGTGTAAAAGCTTTTGAAATTGTATCTCATCACAAAATATAAAGCTTTGATTTCTACTCAACGAGACTATTTATTTGATAATAGTAAGCTTTGAATTGAAGAAGAGAATAATGTAAATTCATACAATTTTAAATTGTATTTCTATATCATTAGTATCAAAACTTATCACCAAAATTTTGTACATAACAAAATGTAGCATTTAATATACCATAAATCTGCAGTAGTTTTACGGAATACAAATAACTTATATTTTCTCCTGTACGTAAAAAAAAAAAAAAAAAAAAAAAAAAAAAAAAAAAAAAAATCAAATATAAACTTAATTTCCTCATTATAATATACTGTAGATATAATATTATATATATTTGAAATAATTTAATTTTTTTTAGAAAAGAAAAACTATTAAGGAATATATTATTAAAAAGCAATAATTATAGCAGTTTGATAAAATTTGAAACAAATTTATACAGATTTACTACTATTAATTGGTTTTTCAGATTTAAATTACTTTATAAATTTGTTAATTAAATATTCTTTTATAGAATTGAACAAGGCATTTCAATCAACTTTTTTTTTACGTGCTGATTAAATTTTTTTTAACTAATTAATGAATTGAATTATAATATCATTTTAATAGTTAAATTAATCAATAGATTTATAATTAGATGTTAGCTTTCAATTTTATTTGAATGAACAAAATTTAATTGAACATTAACACAAAAAATAATTGCTTTGAAACTAAGTATATAAAAAAAAACAGTACATTATCATGAAAGTTGTTTAAATTTGAACCATAGAATTTATTACAATAATGTGAAAAAGTGTAACGTTTTTTTTTAAAAGAGGTTAGCATATTAAATTTTTGCTACTTTTGATTCTTTAATAATGCCCAAATAAGGAAGTATTTTTTTTTAGTATTAATATATATTGTATTATTGTCTACAAATATTTTACTGACTTTAAAAAAAAAAAAATGCAGTTTAAAAATTTATGAACAATTATACTTTTTTTTTTAAAGTTCAGGCAACTCTAAATAGTAAAAAATAAAACAGATCAATTGAAAAGGTGTTAATATAGAAAAAAATAACCGCATTGATGCAGGCTTTCACGGTTCAATGATTATGATACAATACTGCTGTATAGTGTATGGTGTTGTGGCCTCTATATATAATAATGGAATAACCATGGCGAGTGTTGTTGTTCTTCTTCTCACTAAGACGTTGTTGGTATGGCACATATCTTACTCAAACCATATTTATCTGCAGTGTTTTAGTCAATCACTGATTTTATATCACATAAATAGAGTTCTGCTTTGATCAATATTAGATCCAGATTACAAAAATACAAGACGATCATATAACATCTTAGATCATTTGATATAATATAAAAACAATATAATAATTTTTACTTTTGTGATATTTTCACTGTTAAAACATATTATTTGGAAGAAGAAAAAAAACACGTTCATTTTAGACTTTTCTCATATAACTATTATAATTTATAGTAAATATTTATACTCTGGATTTTAAATTTGCAAAATATTTAATTGGTTTCTGAAGAGAGCTGCTTTCTAATTTTAGGTGAAAAAAATAGCTAATATTTTAGATTTTTCAATTTTTTAAACTTATGATCTGATTGACAATTAGATTAATCGTGGCTCTAAAAGTGATGTACTTCAACTAACTCTTTTTAGGGCTTGTTCAGATGACTTATCAGTTTAAATGATCTTAATGTTATCAAAATTTTGAACTTAAAATTAATTTTGGACAACTTCGGACAAAAAAAGTCATAAAAAGAAGAAGAAAAATAAATCCAGCCATGTCTGGTGTTATTTTTCTCATATCCTGTTATATCGGTTATCCTGTTAAGAGTTCAGAACACTAGCAATGTTTTACCACACACAAAAAAAAATCTTATTTTTAAGAGGCCGTTTTACTCTCTATACGCTGCCTGCTTGCTGCCCATTCAAATCAATGTAATCGTACTTCCAAGATTTCTCCGCAACTAATACACCTAGAGATGCCAAATTTTTAACACATTATTACAAATATATTATCTAGACCTTCACTGAGCCGATTTTCGATATATTTTTTTGTTCTGTTTTTAACCAATTAAAAAGTTGCTATTGGGTTTATAAAAAAAGCGCTCTTTGAATGCCTTCGTTTTTTTAATAGCTTTTCAATGGTTTAAATATAATTTATATCCGATGCTTAATTAATTAATTAAATTGGAATTACGATGTTATATTTATTGTACTAGGGAAATGCGCCACTGTGGACACTTATAGAAGTATGTTCTATTTTGCTTTTAGTCGAGTATTTTTCAATATTTTCTATCATCACGATATATACTTTTATTATTGCTAAGAAAGTGTACGAAGGTCAGCTTAGTAAACTCCCAAAACAGCGGATGTTATGTAAAATATTATCTCGTCTAATATCAGAGTAGTTTATAGGTGAATGAGAAAAAAAAATGACTATGCGAGTTGCTGGCTAGACATAATCAAGCTAACATTCAATAATCTGTATAATGTTGGGACCTTATAAAATTATTAAAAATGTCATGATTGCGATTTAGTTATGGTCATCGCAGGTCAAGCATTGCTTTCATCTTAAAGAAAATACATTTAAAGTTATTTACCCCATAATTAGAAGAAAAAAAAAATGAAGAAGAGAAGTAAGAAAAAAAATTTTGATCAAAAGGATTAAGATTGTGGTAACTACAGGCTTATTAATTAATATTGAACTATCATATTATAATTAAATAAAATAATTTTTGAAAAAAAGAAGGGGAAAAAAAAGCTTAAAAAAATACACACGATATTTTTAGATTTATATACGTGCAATATATATAATGATAAAAAAATAAAATTATAAAAGAACAATATTATACTAAAACAACAATTTGGAAGAAAATAAATTGATATTATCGGCACACTAAGAAAATGGATATATTATTAATAAATTAAAATATTTGGACAATATCACTTATTTTTATTTTAATGCAAATATATTATATTGCTTGCAAATAATTTATATAATTATACACCTTTCTGACGAACTGTCACGATTTGGAGATCAACGGCAATTTATTTTCATCTTCAAATTTGTGTTTTCGTTTATATAATATTATTACTTATTATTTATATTGTATCATTTGCACGTAGACTTTTAAAAGTTAATATATTTTTATTGTAATATGCATTATCATATTTGCATGGAAGAAGCAAATTGCATATTTCTATGATTTTATTTTTTCCTTTTACAATATTATACAAAAAATAAATAAATGCGTTATATTATAATATTATAAGAATGTTTGCTGTCTATAGATTCAATATTATGTAAAAAAATACTCTCTTCGTTCTTTGCAAGGCTCGAGCTTGATTTGAAACCTGTTATCACTGCCTTACATACCAATCTATTGTATTCGTTTCCTGTGATTATTGGTCACTCTGATGACGTATGACCACTCGATTTCAGTCATTTAAGTTTCCTGCCTTATCTTAGATTTTGATCTTTTAGACAGTTTGTTTACATTTATATTTTCCAGAGAGTAAAACGGCCTCTTAAGTGTAATATATCAAAAAAGTTTAGGTAAGAAACATTAATAGTTTATGAATAAGATAGTTTGGATAAAATTATCTATTCGTATGCTTATTTGGACATTATATAATTTACGGGAGTATTCAAAAGTTTGGAACGTAACTTTTAGTATAGATTACTTTTCTCTCTCTCTCACTCTCTACAGGGAACGATAGTTTATAATTTGACAAACTTTTAAAACTTATATAAATGTTAAATCAATTTTAAATTTGCATATAATTTCATTGTATATATAATTTCAATAAAGATCCCAAATCTATTTCTACGCCATAAACATTTTATCAATGTATATACTGAAAATTCAAAACATGTATAAAAAGAGAAAAAACTTTAAATCAATGACATCCGAAATTTTTTCGTTCTAACATAGTAACATAAAATTTTCAATTTCAGGAAAAATCCTTTTCTATTTACTTTTTTTTTTTTTTACATGTCTGTATTAAGAAATATGTAGTATTTTTTTTTTTTTGCCTTAGATTTATTCAAAGTGCCTTTAGACGAACCGTTCAGTTTGTACGGAAAAGATCATGCTTGAAAACGAAAATTCTTTATATATTGAGAACTTGAGTGTTTTTGTCATGATGATAAAACAGATTGAGTATAACAATTTTTTGTGATAAATGTGTACAAAAAAGGTATTATTATTATTATAGCATTTGTTTTGATAAATATTTAACTATAAATAGAAAATAGAAGTAATAATATATATAACATAAAATATTTAATTTACAGAAATCATTTATACGTATGGTATCGTAAATACATTTCAAATTTAATCAATACTACTATTTTAAAGTTTTTATCACATTATAATGCTATTTTTTATGTTCTTTTATGAAATACAAAAAGATGTTATATATAATATAACATATGTATAAAATAACATGATACTATCATTTGTAATGTGCGGATATAAAGGATCATAAAGTTTTTTTTTTTTCTATAATGTCTAGGATTTAAATATATACATATACAGACAAAAAAAAAAACTCTCTTAAATCTGAAGCTTCCTATTGGTTATATGACTGAATATTTTCATACTGATACATTAAGGGGAAACTTTTACTAAATCAAATAATATATTGCTGCTACAATACAAAGCATATTTGTTAATATTACAAATGCATATTTCTTTGTTTGACGGTATGCACTCGAATTTGAGTACTTTAGTAAACTTTTTCTGCTCTCAAATATTATTCTGTTAGTGACAAAGCATACTTGTGTGGACATAAGCTGCCCCCTCTCTCTCTCTCTCTCTCTCTCTCTCTCTCTCTCTCTCTCTCTCTCTCTCTCTCTCTCTCTCTCTCTCTCTCTCTCTCTCTCTCTCTCTCTCTCTCAATATTACATTGCTCAACCCATATATATATATATATATATATATATATGAAACCCTTAACTTGATTCCACATACAATTTTAAACAAACCACACGTTTACTGGTTACAGTTAACTTGGTATCTATACCTTTAATTTATATACAAAAACGTGGTTTTAGGGTATAAATTTTACTGTTTATGTTTTTCTTATGATTAGCTTTGCTGATAAAGTATAATTTCAACAACACAAGCCAATACTGAATAAAGTTTTGTAATCAAATGGGATAATTAGATTAAAAAATTAAAAATTTATGATATTAAGCCGCAATATCCTGCAAGCTATGCAGCCTGCAGGACAACTTTCAATCTTTCTGTTTTGAAAATTCCTTTTTCTTTCTCTTTTTTCTATTTGTTTATTTATGGAGTACGATATGGATTTTTTTTTAAGAGTATTAAAAATACCTTTGAAGTATGTTCAACAAAATACATTTTGAAAATACTTTTTGTATAAATAAATATGTTTTAAAATGGCCTTAAAAGTGTGTATCACAATAATAAAATTAATAGTATAAAATAACAATAAAAGTAAATATGCATTTCTTAGTTAAGACATTATCATTACTGAAGTTAATTGGCTTCAAATATACACAACAAACTCAACATACCACTCTCTTATTATATAGAAAAACATTATATATATATATATATATAAACTCACTTTTCATTCTCTTCTAGTGTCTATATATTTCATTCAAAAGTTAGTAGAATAAAATGTCATCAATTAAGTAAAAGTAAAAGGAGTATTGTAATATATTATGTATAAGTTTGCTTTAAAGGAATTTAGTTAAACTTTTCTTATACATATATGATGAAAAGTTTTTCACAAAGAATATTATAGAATAACTATACTTTAAAAAGAAAAAGGTGAAATGACGTCACATTTAAGACCTTAATTATTGTGATAATTACTTAAGTATTTCATTGTAACTATAGAATATATTGTTCTATAGAAACAACCATGACTCAACAAAATTACGTTTGCACTTATACGTTAAGAAATTGTAATACTTTTAAGATAATATATTGAATACTTACTTGTATGGTATATTTAATTGATCTTCTCGCGACAAAATGAAGCTTCTATACTTTAAGAATTTCTAAAGAATGACCGATCTACACTTTATAAAATTACGGCTATCTGGCGTATCTACACCTGTTTTATATTGCAGAAGCTCAAGGTAGCAGTGACTTTGTAAAGTGTAGATCGTTCATTCTTTGGAAGCTTGTAATGTGTAGAAGCTACATTTTGACGTGAAAGGATCAATATTTGTTCAAAATCTCTTGTTTTGAAATAGGTTAAGTATAAATCATACTTATAACATTTATAACAAAGTGCATACATACATATTTTTTTAATAATACTTAAAGATGAGTAAAAAAAAATATATATATAAGTTTATGTTTCTATAGTGGCGCCATACATTAACTTAGTTACGTATTATTTAAAATATGAACTATACAGTTTGAGTTCAACAAACGCAATTTCTTATACTGAAATGAACTTTTTATTGCTAAGTATGTGTATATAGTGTATGTGTATACAGAAATTCTTAGTACTTTGTAAGATAGCATTTTATTAAAAGTTTTTAAATTAACTTTATATATTTCTAAACTCAAATAGTAAATAAGTATGGTATGTGTTTTCATATGGATATTAATATGAAAATGATATAAATTTATATTAAAAAATAGAATTTCAATAGTTAAATATTAAAATTTAATATATATAATGACAAATTATTTACATGTTGCTTACATGTTTAAATCAGAATATTTAAGATAATGTAAGAAATATATGTATATCATGAATACAAAATAAATAAAAATAAATTTATAAATATCTTTAAAAATAAAACTTTTTTTTTGTGTGGTAAAAAATAAAATAAAGTTTAAGGTTATAAAACATTTATTATTGCATATATATGAAAGAAATCAGATATATACATTTTTTTTTTATTATACATGGTATGTTTGGTAGAGATGTGCTTTGATCAGTGACGTAAGAAGTGAGGCGTGATGTGATGTGAAGTCTGAGAGAGAGAGAGAGAGAGAGAGAGAGAGAGAGAGAGAGAGAGAGAGAGAGAGAGAGAGAGAGAGAGGAGTATAATGTGGGGACTTGGGGGGAGTGTACTGTATAGAAAAGAGGCAAGCAAAGCAAGTGATCGAGGAGTTCTCCCTGCGGTGGTACACAGGTGGTGCCGGGTGGTGCTGCCTTTATGTCAGAGAAGCACTCTCTAGCATCTGCTGCTGGCTGACTATACCGTCGTACCAACATCTTCTTCTTCTTCTTGTGCTCTTTTTTCCCCCAACATCATACTAAAGCCACAAGGTCTCAATCCAAATGCTGCTGAATCTTTCAAACTCTCTCTCTCTCTCTCTCTCTCTCTCTCTCTCTCTCTCTCTCTCTCTCTCTCTCTCTCTCTCTCTCTCTCTCTCTCTCTCTCTCTCTCTCTCTCTCTCTCTCTCTTTCTCTTTCTCTCTCTCCAGCAAGTAATCTCATGCCTCTTCGCCCAATACTCAATACTACTTATATTCATCCTAAAAAATTTCTCTATATTTTGATTTTCTAGCACTAACCTATGTAAAACTAAAATCTCTTCAATATTGAGTTTTTTTAATATTATATCAGATTCACATTCAAAGATACGTCACCAATTCCTTCACTTTTACTTGGTAATAAAATGAAGGTATCTTAAAATATTTATTGACACATGTATAAAATGATATTTATAATTTTTAAAATTTAGCAATTAGTTGTAAAATAATCGTTCATACATGAATTAATTTATTATTAAAAAAAATAATAAGTATTATTAAATAATGATTAGTATTCAGGTACAGATGGTAAACTTAAAAAGCTTATTTCACATACATTCTCAACACGGGAAAAAATAATCACGTAACGTAAATTAAAGTGAATAGTTATTATGCCATTTAATGTTAATATTGCTATTTTGTATTTAGAAAATTACATAAATAATAATGCTGTACATCAAAAAACTGTTGTGCCATATAATATAGTCACTCTACATACAATTATATATACATATATATATATATATATATATATATATATATATATATATATATATATATATATATATATATATATATATATATATATATATATATATATATAATATATAATATATATATATATATATATATATATATGGTAAAATTGTGTTGGCTAAGTTATTAAATATTTAATTTTATTCATGCACTAGGTAATATTACAATCCGTACAATTACAGAACTTCTCCGTCTATAAGTTTAGAAAATAAAATACAGAAACTGTGACATAAAATGTCAGTCTATTTCCAGATGAAATATCATATATTTTTTACATAGTAATATACATTAATTTATGTATCAATATGATCTATAGGCAGGAAAGTAAATTATTCTATCATACTGTCTGTACTTTCAGTTAAAATACGTTTATCATGAATATTATTTCAAGAAAATAATATGTAAAATTACGTTTGCTAAAGTATATAGATTTCATGAATTGAAATTTAGTAAGTTTCTTATTTTAAAATGATTTCAAATATAAGAAAATAAATCTGAAAACTTTTGTTTGACATTTTCCTTATTAAAATAAAGTATATTTTGATTTCATATAAAAAGAATTGTAATAACTTGTGAGCTCTGACGTCATCGGTTCAACCGACGTAAAATATATATGAATCAGATTGAAAATATACATAAACTTTTCTTACAATCATTTAAATTTCTCCAAATCTTAAATTACTATAAAACTAACTAAATAAAAAAATTATTTAATAGTATTATAAGACGTCATAATAATTCATCATGCTGCCTTTTGTTAGCATTGTCTTATATTTTTCCGTGCACACACACAAAATGATATTATGAAATATGTTTTTGACTGCTTCTTTTTTATAATGTATCCCTTAGAGATTATATATAACCTGTCAAAAAAAATAGTTAGACAGGTTTCGTTTCGACCCAATTTCATTTTACTTTTCTATGCATCAAAAAATGTGCAAGTTTACAGAAAGAGAACTAACATAGATGAGAGAGAGAGAGAGAGAGAGAGAGAGAGAGAGAGAGAGAGAGAATAAAAAGCACAAAGTTCACAAGTTTTTTTTCTTCATATATTTATCTTTGCTGTTTGTTCATTCTACAGTATCACTTTGAATGATTTTGTTCGTTCACTTCTCTCTCTCTCTCTCTCTCTCTCTCTCTCTCTCTCTCTCTCTCTCTCTCCCCGCGACACGTTGGTTTCGCCATGCCATATTATACTGAATGGATGATATATAAAAGCTAAAGTCATCTCTTTACTATAGAAAATAGGTACTTCAGAGAGAAACGAAACAACGATCGATGTTGAGCGATTCACGCTGAAAATGCCTCAGGATGTAACAAAATTTTCTATACGAAAAAAGGAAACAAATTTTTGTATATTTAACAATTTTTTGTTTAAAAAAAATCAATGTAAATAATATGCAAATATAATACTTGACAGATGCTAAACATAAAAAAAAAAAAGTTTATAAAATTTTGTGCATAAAAAAAAAATCTATGTCATAAACAGAAAACAATCGTGTATTGTGTATTTATTTTCAATTTACATAGAATTAAAAAAAAAAAAAAAAAAAAAAAAAGGAGTTGAGATTATAAAACACAATACAAAATAATATGCTTTTAGTGTCATTTCAATTTTTTTTTTTTGACAAATGACCATAATATGGAAATTAAAATATATTTTATATATAAAGTTCAAATAATAATAACTATAAATCAGTTATAATATAAATTTATCTACGGTCAATATCGATCAATATGGCTATAGATACAATTTTTCATTCTTATTTTGCATAAAAGAAATTTGATATATCAATTTGTAACTCATGACAAGGGTGAAAAGAAAATTTGTTACAAATTTCAGTATTATAAAATGATGGTAGCAATAATGCAAGTTTTTTGTGTTAAAATTGTTGTGAAGGTATTATAAACATGTCGAGTCAGTACAGTTGAATTTACATTTAACACTTACAAAGTGATGTGCTAAAACTTAAAATACAATAACAAGATTAATAAGCAATTTTAAGAAATGTTTTTAATAGCTAGATCATAAATAAAATATTATTTATATTATTGTATTATTTAGTACATGGTTAATAATTATATTTTTTCTTAAAACACAACATAAAGAACGAGGAAGGTCAAAATAATTTTATTTCATATTTTAAAAGACGATATTGTCCTGAATAGACTGATATGTGAATTTTTAATTTTTGAAGTCATTATATTTTGTTTAATTAATTTTTATAATCTAAAAATGACGTCATGGTCAGTAGCTTATGCATTTGGGCATAGGAAAATTTTTCCTATCATGTCTTTAAAAAAAAAAAGTTAACAATTCTTAATAAAGTCATAAACAAGAAAACTGCATATATCTATCGATTCCAGACGATTTCGATAGACTTTTAGATTATGCAATAAAATTGCCCCGTTTTTTTTTTTTTTTTTTTTTTTTTTTTTTTTTTTTTTGTCTTCTTTATTTTATTATTCATAGTTCATACGGTGCAACATTTTCAATATGTAAAAGATTTGATTGCATGCAATTTTCCATTTATATCCATTACAGTTCTTTTCAATCAATTTTATAAATTTATGTATGCAAATTTAATGTTTTTTAATGGAAAGGTATTGCATATAGTGCAAATATTTCTCTGGCTATTCAGTCTAGTAACATAAATACTTAATATCTTTATTGAAGCTCATATACTCATATTTTCATTTATTACGGAAATTTCAAATTAAAAATTAAAACCTGCGATGAAATGTTACGATATTTCTACACACACACCCTCCTCCCCCCCCCCCCAAAAAAAAGGAAATTTATACGTACATAATAAAAAATTACGTTGAAAAAATATTATAGTATTTTTTTTTTTTGGTAACAATTGTTGGCGAAAAGAACTGACATAATGGCATTGTCCCAAAGTTAAAGTGTTGATCATTACAAACTATTTACACTAAAGCAAAATGTAAAATCACATAAAGTTTCAAGTAAAGAAAATATATGACATAAATTTAAACTTATAAAAATAAAATTATGTTCATAGAATTAACTACAAAAACAGTAAGAATAAAAATGTACAGTATAATATACTGTATAAGCTGAAAAACACATAATGAATAATTGTCACTCTTTTAAATTTCTATAAATAAATTTTTAATTAATTAAAAATATAAAATATGTATTGTATTCAGAGAAGTTTATAAAATATTATTTTATATTTATATTGTTTATATGAAAGAGAAATATTAACATTATTTTGTTTTTGGTTAAAATTATAAAACAATGGTCAGGTTTATAAATATTTTACACGTATAATTTAGTCGCACACGTTTACCTCGCGTTTTCTCTCTTTTGCTGCAAAAGCTTTTGCTTTTGTATTATATGTGCGTGAAGTGAAGGATTATAAATAAATACTTGGTTGAAAAAGGTTTGTAGTGAAAAGTTTGCAAAATGAATGTAATACCACAATTCAGTAAGTTGGTTTTCTTCTTGTATTATAACGGGTTACAAAAACTCTCTTCTCTTCTCTTTCTCTCTCTCTCTCTCTCTCTCTCGTTCACAGGAAAATTTAACCCGGTCAATTCTAAGAATAGAGTTTATGCTATCCATATTAATATTAATTATTTATTAATTATTATTATTTAGTTAGTGAAAAACTCACTTTGATATGATTATACTTATGTAAGATATATTTTATAACATTATATATTTAAATATTTTAATAATTCATGAATTATGATTTTCAAAATCTTAAAATTTAATAAATAATTCTAAAATTAGTTATCTTTAACATAATTTGATTTTGTAAAATGATATCAGTTATATTAAGACAAGTAAATGTTATACAGTATATATTAAGAAAACTATTTTTACTGCTAGTTATTAATATTTTTATCATGAAGTATGAAATGATGAATTACATAAAAACAACAACTTACTGTTGCAAAATAGGCAACTTCACAAAATCTGGTCAGGTTGTTTGCAAGGGTTATCATTATATTTATCTTATTTTTGGCCTGGTGTAGGACTTACAATGTGAAATTGAGGTTTTTAAACTGTCAATTATGTGCTTTAGAATCTTTAAAATACATAAAATTGCACATCACCATAAAATAAAAAGCACAACTCAAACCGTAATTAGGATGTGAACAAGCTCTAGTCAAAAGATCAAGGTACAAAATGAGCTCAAAATTGACTATAAATCAGAGTTGCATTGTGCTAAAAATTGTATTTACTCGGAGCTGAATTTTTAAAGCAAATTTAAAAATGAAATTTTATTCTCACATTAATGAACAACTGCAATTTTTGTTACAATGCGACCCTTTTATTTGGAGTCAATTTTGTGTACATGTTTTTCATCTTTGACTGGAGTTTATTCACATTCTTAATCCTTTTTGAGTTTGTGCTTTTTACTTTATGTCATGGTGATATTATGGTGATGTAAAATTTTAAGTGTTTTAGAGATTTTAAAGCGATTAATTGACAATTTAATAACATCACTTTTTAACATTGTATGCCCTATATAAGACAAAAATTAACGTTAAACCTAAACTAATAATGACCCTTGCCAGTAATCGATCTATAATGACTCTTACCAATGACATGATTGTCTTGATGATGTAAAGTTACCTATTAACGTATTACGAGATCGATTTCTTTTTAATAAGTAAAGCATTAAGTAAAAAAAGATTTAGTAAAATGAAATATTTTTAAACGAGTGAAGCATTTTTAACTTCTTTTTTTTCTAACATTGCAAACTCTTTTGATTACAGCAAGTAGTACATTACTTAGAATTATGTGACAATTCTTCATATAATCATAACCCCTTGCGAGTAAAAGTTAAAAGTGCCTAATAATGTTACTTTATTCCTGATCAAAATATTGTTATTATTGGAAAGAGAGTATTATCCTAGTTATATTCGATAGTCCACGCATCGTTATATAACAAATTTACTCAGTAAAACATCAATATTTAAAAATTTATTTATCATTTTATCATTAATTTTCATATTAACAAAATTTTGACAAAGTGCAATAAATTATTAATGAAAGATAAGTTTTTATATTATTGTCATTTTTTAATGTGTTCTACATTTGTGTATTAAAAAAATTCGTTCTTCTGACTAAAATAATAATAAAAAGTGCTATAAATAAAAATACATTTATTTTTTTAATAGTATATTAAATACGTATAATATTGAATTAAAAAATGTTGTTATTAATTTTTAATACGTTACTTTTCAATGATGTATGAGAAATGAGTTCAGGGCTAAAAAGTAATTAAAAACATATATATTTATTTTTTTTGTATAAAAGAAATATGTTTTCTGGAATATTATATTAAGTTAAATAAAAGTATATTAATAAGCATGTTCCATGAACACGTATTCAATTATGCAAATTGATTTTTTCTTCGTATTTTATTGAAAAATTTGCTTTTTTATATTTCTTTCCATGAAATAAGTTTTTTTTTTTAATTTAAAAATAATATTAAAAAGATATATAGAAAAAAACTTCTAATACCATGTAATCAGCATTTTTCAATTGATTATATTTCATGTAATATAAAAAAAGGTATTAGAACAAAATCATTGCATTGACATACTGAGTATTTTTTTCTTTTCAAATATATATATATATATATATACATAAAAAGTGAAATTCAATTTATTTTTATAAATAAAATGCTTATAAGTTAAAATTGTATTAAATATTATAAGAATATATACGTAATAATAATAATAATATGATCACTGGAACTATTTAAAGGAATAGATCAGAAGAAAACATAGGCATTTATATCACAAAACACTTGATGGGACTAACAAAAATAACTTTAGTTTGTCTCAAAGTCTAACTGTAACTCCGTAGCAGTGATCAGAAAATTTCAATTTATTCAACCTGCACAACATTTTTTTTTTTACTAATTTTTGCATGTTTCTGACGTCAGAAACATGAATAGTCACGCAAATTGCACACACGTTCTCTCGTGGGGCTACATTAACATGCTGGTAATAAAGTTCATTAGTTTTAAAGATCCCATTTCGTGTTTATTGATTAAAAAGCACATGTTGTTTTATGTGGTCTATGGCTTTAATGAAATATATTGTATTCCTTCATAAATAATTTTTTTAATTAATATGTACCGATTGGTATTATGATAATGATCAATAAAGAAACTGAAATTGTATCAGTTCTCTTGTTAAAGTTTCAAAAATTAAATACATTTTAAAGATGTTAAAGTACATACAGTATAATATAATAAAAGTATTGTTTTATAAAACTATATGGGACACTCTAAGTAATAAAAAAATATGAGAGTTAAAAAAAAGTGTCGTATTGTTTTTTACGCTGTAATAAATTTAATGCACATTCTCTGAGAGTTACTTTAGCAGAAACAGTCGTCTCTCTTTCTTTCGTGTCACAATAGGGTACATAAATCGTGCTTGGGTATTCTTTATTCTAGCCTATACTGTAGACTTACTCAATCTTATAGAGCACACCATCAACATTTTTTGCTACTCTTTTTTTTATCAAGTGTGTATAATAAAATTTGTGTTATTGATTTAGCAATTAACATAAATTTTATGTGTATACATTTGTTTAATTATTATTATTTTTTGCTCTTACATGTGCTTTTAAAACCATAGACCACATAAAACAACATGTGCTTTTTAATGAATAAACATGAAATAGGATCTTCGAAACTGATAAGACTTTTTACCAGAATGCTAATATAGCCCAACGAGAGAGCGTGAAACTACTGTAAAGTATACCTTTTGCGTGACTATTCATGTTTCTGACGTCAAAAACATGAAAAAATTAGTAAAAATGATGTACGGGTTGAATAAATTGAAATTTTCTTATCACTGCTCCGTTGGGTTTTGAGACAAACTGAAGTTATTTATGTAAGTCCCATCAAGTGTGTTGTGATATACATGCTTATGTTTTCCTCTGGTCTATTCCTTTAATATAAATAATAATTAAACTTAAAACAGTATGCGTATACACTTACTTAAAGTTAAATGTAATTATTTGAAAGTATTTTTTATATCTGAGTAATTTGATGCAAAACATGCAATTTTTCAAACATAGTTACTAATTATTAATATATTACTCATATATAATACTAATCAATAATATTATTAAATATTGATAATTGCAACATTTTTACGTTCATTTGGTTTCCTGTAAATGGAAATTATTTTATTTTATAGAATAAGATCGTTTTTAATAATAATAAACATTATAAACAAGGCCACTGACTTTTTTTCCTACTTATATTCATGTGCAAAATAATTATGCTTCGTAAAGCTAAGTATTTAAAATTTTAAAATAGGTTTATAAGTAACTGTTGTGTGTGTGTGAGTATATTTGCACAATAACATGTTATGGTCACTCATGACATAGGAAACAGGTGGACCAGAGCCATGACCTAGATATACATGACAACGTAAATAAACCTTAGTAACGTGTAGGCAGGCTGGTCAGTGCAATAATGCACATCAAAACTTGCACCTCCCGATTGCAACAATATGTTTCGTCATTGAATACTTGTAAACATGCATTGTGCGAAATGTTCACGGTCTTTCACTTCAGTTCGTTCTATAAACTACACACAAAATGAACCCAGAGCTGAGAACTTTTTTCTTTGTTAAGAACATCTGATCATGACGTCACAACCTCTTCACGACGTATATTTGATTTTTACTTACGATTTATATTATTGTGTGAAGAGATATTAACGTCGTGATCATATGTTATTAGTTATTAACAAAGAAAATAGTTCTGAGCACTGGCTCAATTTTGTATGTAGTTTATAGAACGAACTTTCATGTATGCAATGCACCCAACAGTAGCTTGAACTTTCATTCCATGAAGAACACAGAGTTACGAGACATGTGTCTTTGCCTTTACTACTCACTTATACTCTATACTAGCTTGGTTATGTTATAAGGGTCCGATTCATCAATGCACTTAATTGTTAGTTCATCTTAGAAGTATTTGAAAATATAGAGTCTTTAAGCTTTTTATGACAATTTTGTTTAGGTAAACTAAGTGTTGTATGAATCGTGCAGTATCTAATGACTGCAACATGTGAATAAAATATTTTGCATGTAAGGATTTTTTTTAAAAGTATTATCTTTAAAAAAAAAAAAATGTAAAGGAATACATACATGAATTATAGAATTCTCTCGCTTTTTAAAAATGTCTGCGCTCTAGATAAACTGACAGAATAAAATCTCTTGATCTTCACACTATGCATATGCAGTATGCACATTGCACATTGCTATCTTAATTAGGTCACTGCATTTTACATGCTATGTGATGTTACGCGGACATCAACTCTCTCTCTCTCTCTCTCTCTCTCTCTCTCTCTCTCTCTGTCTCTCTGTCTCTCTCTCTCTAACAACTTTCAAGGTCAGTAACTTACATGTTGAGTATTAAAAATAAAATATGATTTACATTTCAATATTTACTCAGTTGGAAATCTATGTAAAAAAAAAGAAGAAGAAGAAGAAGATGCATTTACGATGATAATTTCATAATTTTGACTAATAAAAGAACCGCTGTTTTGAGGCCATCTATAAGCAATTTCGCTCACATCCGCTTCCGTGTCGACGTACTGCGCATGAGTAGTAAGTAAAAACGGAAGCGGATGTGACTGAATTTGCTTATAGTCAGCCTCAAAATAGTTTTTCTGTTATTAATCAATTACATACAACAGTTTTCTTCTTTAATTTCTTAATATTGTATTTAAATTCGTTAAAATTATATATATATAACCTAATTCGTGAATTTAAATATTTAATTAATAAATTATTATACTAGTTATATTTATAACACTAAATATGAATAATAATTATAATAATTATCTGGGTGAACATTTAATACACACCTTTTTCAACATGAGTTATTTTATACACTAGAATAAATTTTGATGAGCTTTGAATCCACCATGCGTATGTTTTCTATTTATAAAATATTATAATTTACCTTCGTAATCAAAAAACCCAGAAACCATCAACTTTAATATGTTTAAAGACAATTTCTCGAATATATATATATATATATATATATATATATATATATATATATATATATATATATATATATATATATATATATATATATATATATATATATATATATATATATATATATATATATATATATTATTATGCACACTAATGCCATTGTAAAATGTAATGCAAATAAATAATTCATATAATTTCTTCTCACATATTCAGCTTATATGTCATATTTTGTTTCTCTCTTGTAAAAAAAAAAAAGATTATCTTTCATGTAGACGGATTTTCTTCTCTTTGTCTCTACAAATCTTTGTCTTTGTACTTTGTATAATATAATATCCTTGCGGCATTTAATGTCATAAAGTTGAAATCAATTTCATATATTATCTTTTTATCTTTTTCTTTTTAACAAATTCAAATAAATTTACTTGTCATTTAACTTCTACATTACAAATATCTAAAGAATTTATATATATTTTTAATTATTTTTTTATTATTCTCATTAACTGTATTATATATATATTTTTTATATATATTATGTATATCTTTCATCTAATAATTTTTGAAGACATCTAAACTTTATTCCAAGACATGTAATTTAATTACTGTAACGTTTTATATCCTCATCATAGTCTTAGCTTAAAGGCATAGATCACATAAAACAACATGTGCTTTTTAATGAGTAAGCATGAAATGGAATCTTCAAAACCGATGACAATTTTTACCAGCATGCTAATGTAGCCCCACAAGAGAGCGTGAAAATACTGTTAAGTATGCAATTTGCGTGACTATTCATGTTTCTGACGTCAGAAACATGCCAAAATTAGTAAAAAAAAGAAGAAAAAAATGTTGTGCGGGTTGCATAAATTGAAATTTTCTGATCACTGCTACGGAGCTACAGTTGAGTTTTGAGACAAACTAAAGTTATTTATATAAGTCCCATCAATTGATTTGTGATATAAATACTTAAGTTTTCTTCTGGTCCATTCCTTTAAATGTATACTTTGTAATGATAGTGCGATCATGTATTTTTAGCTTTTACAAAATATTAAATAAATATAACAAAAAATAGTCTACTTGTTTTAAATAAAATAAATTATATGGTTAGTAAATTTTAATTCTAGTAATTAAATTATAAATAAGTGTATTATATATAATGAGAAAAATAAATCATATTACATAGAATAAATTAGTACCGTAAGCTGTAACCTCTATAATTTCGTTAGTATTCTTTTTTTAAATTAATGCAACAATCAAAATAATAACTTTAATACGGTTTAACTAGCTAGTTATAGTGTCACACCTTTCAAAGGTTAAAATATAATTGCATTTTTTACTTCTTTTTTTTTTCATTATCTCAACAAAAAGATAGGAGCAAATAGTTTGAACTTTTACAATTGTGTTAAAATAATACTTTTTTTTTATTAATTTTTGTAAATTGTAATGAGTGTTTATTTATTATTGATAAAAATGAATAGCAATGAATTCAATTGTATATATTCATATATATTAAACAACAGTAAACTAATGAATATGTACACAAAAATTCTTCAATTAGTGTAACATGGTAAAAGAGTAAACATTAAGCAAGTATGTAAATACAAATAAAAAGCTTTTTTTCTATTTGAGTAGTGGATTGAAAACGATTTTGTATGCATGTGTACCAATGTGGTTCTCACTTTAAAAAACAAACTTATTATATTGCTATGTATATAGTTTTACTTTTTGTCTATTATTAAATTGCGTTTTTTTTTAATTGAATATTTTACATATTAATATTATTGTTAATAATATATAAATTGTGGCAAGTTTTTTTTATACTATACCAAAATACTCTTTTATTATTTTAATTTATGTTTAAATAACTAGAGAAATAATACTAAAAAACTAGAAAATAAAGCACAAAAAATATATTGTAAAAATAAATTTGTATCACCATAAAATTATAGCAATAAAAATAAATAGTTAAGTTCGTATAAATATACTTGTCAATTATGTTCGTTTCTATCGTACTATTACGTTCTCTCATTAAAACACTAGTATTTCTGAAATTCAAAATTTTGACCATGATATAATTTCAGGACCCATTAACATCAGATAGGGGAGATTTTTTTCCCATTAAAATAAACATGAATGCTAACTAGTAATTTCAGCAAATTTGTGGCTTAAAATATTACATGGTAGCCATATGAAATTGTTACATAATTCAGAATCATAGCCTTACGTAGCAAAATGCAAAAGAATAATATCCACTTTAGATTGAACATGAAGACTTGTATTGTATGTATACGTTAAGGAGTGTTGACATTGTTCCTGTTGTGGTTTCTACTAATAGGCTTCTTTCTAAGGACTGTTGCGAGCAATTGAAGTTTAATAAAGAGACGCATTACATGCATGTCATGGAGGAGACTGAAGTCCTTGGCACAGCTAACATTGTGCGCAAGGTACTTAGCATTGTGAACACCTTGACTCGAGTAGGAACCCGGTGTTTGTCTTATATATATATATATAACATGCCCAGTGATATATAAATTGTCTGTATTCAAATCCCCTCACTTTAAATCTTCGGTTTTTTATGGATAATAATATCATGGCTAGATTACGTTGATAATACAGTATATATTTATTAATGAGTTGATTTACACATTAAAAATTTTAATACATCTTGATTATAAAAATGTCAAAAGATTCAATATGCAAAAATGTTTTCTTAAAATTTTGGCATTTGAATTCCAAAATTAATATTTGTATGCTTTTTCATACGTGTATCAACAGAAACACTAGGGAAATTTTATTTCATATAGAAGTATTCTTGGCTTTACTTTTTATCTGTTACATGCTTTATTTTTAAGTACTTTAAATTTTGACCATTTTAAACGTTTTTTTTTTTTTTTTTTTTTTTTTTTTAATCTGATTTTAATTAGAAATTCTTTAGATAAGCTGGATAATTGTCTTTCATTTGCTGCTTTAAATGAGTAATTACATTGTTTACTTGTTTTAGCTTTTAAATTAGGTAATAAAGTGATACTTTTTTATACAAGGACTGTTGCTTACAATTCTTTCAAATTAATGAGAATTACATTAAAAATAAAAAAGTTCAAATTAATACTCGAGTTCAAAAATTATAAAAGTAATACTATACTGTTGTTTTTAAATAATATTTTCTCACTTGAAGTTATTTATTAATTATGTTCTTTGTCATTTCAATTTTTGAAAAAAAAAAAATTATATCTGAAGCCTACTTACAACATAATCAGTGACATATCCATTACGTCAAGTTTTTACAATTTAACTATTTATATTTTCCAAATACCCCAATTTTTCCATTTTCATTAACAAAAAGTATTTTTACATGATAAATCAATAAATTTTATTAATACGACTACTCAGAATCAGCGATCATCTAAATTATGTTTTGTACACTTTGTTATTTGCTATTTTTTTATGTAAATCATGCTACAAATGTGATCCATAGAATGAATCATATCGTTTAATTATCGAGGTACCGTTGAATTAAAATAATAATTCGGTTCGAGTCGAGTGGTATAGCACTCCCTTTAGTTCCAGGGAACGGAGGTGAATATTCCAAACGTACCCAAATCTTCAGTTTTTCTCTGAACTTAGAGTTTTTATAAAATATTTTTTACCGTAATATTATGATGTATTTTATTTAAACATCATTTTTCAATATAAATAAAAAAGCACCACTTTCCTTTTAAACTTGAGCGAGAGAGTGAGTGAATATATATATATATATATATATATATATATATATATATATATATATATATATATATATATATATATATATATATATATATATATATATATATATATATATATATATAGGCCTATGTGTATATATTTCTCGGAAACATTAGTATTTCAATTTAAAACAAATATTTAAATAAAAATACTATACATAAAACAAAATAATACATATTTTTTTCTTTATATTTACAATTAAGATGACACAATGGATATTTGAACGAATTATTAATGCTTATCACGATAAAAGTTTAAAGATAAAGTGTTTAATTTTAGTTACCTATTGTATTATTATTTTAAAATATAAAAGAAAAACAAATAAGTGGCAAACAAAAGAGATAATTTGAAATAAAGAAACAAATGTCATTAACAGCTAACGTTTTATGTAAAGTAAAGCGTGAAAGAGCAACTCAACAAATGCTCTCATCAAGCGAATAGTTATTATACAACAACTTTTTTTTCTTTTCTTTTTTCTTTTTTTTTTTTTTTTTAAAGAGTGAAACAATTACTCCTCAACATCCCGAGACAAACAAGCTGGGGATTAAAGTCTCGAAATAACGATGACAAAGAAATAAAAAAAGAAGGAAAAAGAAATAAAAGGGGAGTAAGAAGAAAAAAAAAATAGGATTTTCAGGCATCATCAATTATCACTGCTTTTCTCTTTTGTTCTGCAATATATACTCTGGATAAAAGTTGTTCCGTTCTATGTACTTTCCTCTCTCTCTCTCTCTCTCTCTCTCTCTCTCTCTCTCTCTCTCTCTCTCTCTCTCTCTCTCTCTCTCTCTCTCTCTCTCTCTCTCTTACACATGAAGAATGGCTAAGCCATGAGCCACATTGTGATGAATAGACATCATTAAACTTTAATAATTCCCTTACTTTCAATGTATCCTATAGGACAAAAAAAAATCTCTCTCTCTCTCTTCAAACAATTTTACTTCATTTTTTACTTTTCATACATTCAAATAATATACTTTTTTCTGTAAAGCCAGCTTTCAATTTTCCGTTTCATAAAAAAAAATATATATATTTTTTTGTGCATTCAAATATTGTTATGCCTTAAAAAAAATCCCCTTCTAAAATTCATTCTACTCTAAAGTAGAGCTTATATGTGTCCGACTGGTTGCATATTCTACAGGATACTCATTGTAAACATCTCGTTATTTTAATTAGACATTCAAGTACTTTAAACAAGTACTATAACAAAGCAGATGTGTAAATAAATCAATATTACATTATAGTTAGTTATTGTTGTATCTAAGAATTAAAAAAGAAAAATAGAAGTACAGTATATTAAAGTTGAATTATAGTAATTTAAAACTTAGTAATTTCAATTATTAAATGTCACTTAATTTAAAATAGTAAACAATCGTATATTTAGATAATTTTACATAATATAGTTTTTGTACATCATATTAAAATTTAACAACAATATAAAGAAACTAAAAAACAACAGATAATTATTTTTTAATGAACCCTTTTTTTCTTTTTAATAAGATGATAGAAATATATATAATAATATTAATATTTTCTTCTTTTATATTTCTTATTTATTATACAAATTTTAACTAATTAATATTATTTTTGTTGATAATTAAGTATATTATAAATATAAAACATGATAATACAGGTATTATTTTGATTTTGACGTCACATAATATTTGATATGAAATTTAGTATACATGAGTTGAGATATAACAGAAAGGAAACTCAAGTTTCTTCGTTGGCTTAACACGATCGGTTCAATCACTTTCACACACCACTGCCCTTCTCTCTCTCTCTCTCTCTCACACACTCACAAACTTCCAACTTGGTGATACAACTCAAGATTTCTTGTCCTTCCTATAATATAAAGATAAGATCTGACATCTACTACTAAAGGTGGTGAAAGACGACGACGAGAGAAAAAAAAATCTCAAAGTCCACTATAACTTAATAAGATTCCATCTCTCACTCTTTTTTCCGCTATACTGGAGAGAAAAAAATAAAATTTTCCATAGTAATTCTTAACATCCTTCACATTTTTTTTTCTATGTACAGTACAATACAGTTTGTTGATATAATCATAGCAGCAAAAAATGACTATTCTAGGATTTATAAAATATGTTTTCCTATATATTTTTTGAAATTTTATACAACTTATATTGAATATACTATTTTTTCTTCTTTATTGTGCTATAAATTGGAACAAACTTAAATATTTAAATATTTGACCAACTAAGCAAAAAAAAAAAAAAAAAAAAAAAAAATACCTAGTTGACATTTATGATTAGACTTACAGTAAGGACCGAGCTGGTATGGCTGAGTGGTGAAGGCAGCTGACTTGTAATACTGTACTCCTCACCTAGTATAGGTTCGAGGCACTGCTGGGTGCGTACGTGAGGTGTGAGAGCACAACACGTTGCACGATGCACGTATACATGCATTCCATGACGACGCACATCATTCGGGAGGTGAATGAATGATGTGATTGCTCTGACCAACCCGCCTAGACGTTTCCACGGTTTCTTTAGGCTGTCATGGCGAATACTGGGCTGTGTACTTAGGCCGTGGTTGGCCCATGTGTGCTTTTCCATATTGATTGGCAAGTCCTTACCTGTCGATAAGACAATGTCTTGACTGGGACTGGGATTGGTGTAGCACAATAACCCAATATGGAAAAAAAAAATAATAATAAAAAAAAAAATCTCAACGTATTTCAAATTTTATTCTTATAGGCAAAGTTTATGTGAAAGATTTGTTGTTGCCCACTAATCATCCATTATACACGATAAAACACAGAGTGCAGCATCGCACTGTAGTGAAAATTGAAAATCATATAGCTTTACGAAAATAACAAAATGTGGGTTTTAATATATAAACTTTAAAAGGCTGGTCTTATAAAAAGAAAATTTTGAGTCACCACATGTCGTCTTTTACTTTAAAGGACCATGAACATTTATGATAAAAAAAACGTTATATAATATAATATATTAATAAAACTTTAAATGAGTATGGGTAATTTCTTAATTGTATTTTGTTCATAAAATTTAAATTAAGGGGTTGATACTGTTTCCCTGTCTTTTCTTATACTTCAATTTCGCGCTTTACTTAGTATAAAACTAATTAATTCAGAATGAATAGCGACTTAAGAACAATCTGTTTCTTAACATATAAGAAAGTATAGAGTTTGATACGTGTTATAATGCACCAAACGCTATTCACAGTAACAAAAAGTAAGAAGAAGATGAAGGAGAAAGTATTTCAATGAAAACTTTTCAAGCTTAACTTTTAATTATGTTCAAAGAACATCCTATACTTTTTTTAAAACAATAATATTGGTTTTATCATAATATTATATTATATGCTGCAGGGAAAATATAACATATATAAAAAGGTAATAATTTTATTATAAATATATATATATATATAATATAAGCTTTTAAATTATTTTCCACAACAGATAAGTCCACAGGCATTGAATGCTTTAAAAGGCCATAAAAATCATAAATTAAATAAATAGCATATGCCTTAATCACAATAGATAATAAGTAAATAAAAAGGTTTTATGTAACAAAATTGTCAGTTTTTTTCTTCTTCTTTTTATCTATTAAGGCCTGTTCATATGGTTTCAATATGCTTATTTTCAAGTGTTAATTTTGCTATTTGCAAACGAATACTTACACACATTTTTGTTTATAAATATTTTACTTATGTAGTTATCTAATCTTGTATACACGTACTTTAAAATGACATAATTAAGACTTTATAAACCATAATAATGTACATCGTGCAACGTGTTGTGCTCTCACACTTCACGTATGCACCCAGCAGTGGCTGGAACCTATACTTAGTGAGGAGTACAGAGTTACGAGTCATATGCCTTCACCACTCGGCTATACCAGCTCGGTATAAATGAGCTGATATATTATTATATGCGATTTAAAAATTTCTGTAACATATCCCAACAAAGTGCATAATATAAGCATAAATAAAATATCAGCTATATTTCTTTCATAACTTTCTAACAAGTAAGCTATATAATATGATATGCTATCATTGAAAAGAAATATTTTTAATAAAAGTATGAGAGACTATTTTAACGTTAGAACAACGTTGCTTTATATTTTATGTTTACTATGCAGTATTATAGGGAGTGTTATATGTCAGTTATCGTTTTATTATTATGTAGGCTGCTTTATTATGTATGCTTATAATGCAACGATAGATGCTCTCACTCACTCACTCACTCTCTCTCTCTCTCTTTCTCTCTCTCTCTCTCTCTCTCTCTCTCTCTCTCTCTCTCTCTCTCTCTCTCTTCAGAAGCATTATGTCAACATTACATAGATCAAAGCAAGATCAAACATGTTTATCTTGGTACTTTGCATCCACATCTACAGTATAATATATAAATGTAAACTAGATAAACTTAAAACTTCTCTGGTTATACTAGTATTACTAAAGACAAGTATTATACATTAGTAATATGCATAGAGAAATAACTTTGAAATTATGAAATTAAATTTAAAGGGGGACTTATATACTGTAGAATTGGAAATAGTATAAGTTTTTCTTTTCAATATTGTATTCTATGAAGTTATTTATATGATAAAATTGTTCAAAATATTTGTAAGTTAAGAAATAAATGTTTTTGAGACTTTACAGAAATTTGAAATCCTATTTTTGGGTAGTTTCAAAATTAAGACTTTATAGAAATAAACTGCAAAATAATAATAATAATAAATGGTTTTTATTACGAGGCCAAAAAAGTTACATACCCACGTACATGGTTCTTTGACTTATTTATAACATATTCTGGTATTATGGGCAGAGTATTTTATTTTTACGATAGAAACATAAAACAAACATAATAATAACAATAGCGTACATTTAAACTTACAGTCAATTGGGTTGCGAACCAATTTAGTTATTTTATAATCATAGTTATATAAGTATTTCCAATTTTTTTTTCAGCATGAGAATAATATAAAAAGGGGATGATATTTAATTATTAGTTAAACTTAAAAACATGCATAGTAATTTTTTAAATTCATATAAAATGACAGAAAAATAATCATATGCTATTCGAGTTTAGGAACTGCTATTATTTTTAGTATTGTTTCTTGTTTATTGTAAACCATGTTAATCTGATTTTATTTAGTATTGAAACCTATACATTTTAATAATACAATGATAAGATATTATATTTAAAATTAGGAAAGTATATTTAAAAGTTCATTTTTTGTATTTTTAAAATCTGTTAAAAAAATTGTGAAATCGTACTCTAATACCCCAGGAAGTAATAAAAACTTTTAATGTAAAAAAGAAAAAAAAAAGTTTTAAATTTTCGAAACATTATAGAATATTGTATATGTATGTGTTCATTCATACAGAGAGAATTTTGATTATTACTAACAGATACACATTTTGGTATTACCTATTTGAAATTCTGTTTTACAGGTATAGTTATTTTGTTACTTTACATAGAAAATTAATTTATACCTTTTTGAAACATATGCATTAAGACTAACGAAACATTAATATGTCAATGATCAAAGGAAATTTTATTTTTAGATCAATCGACTTTTTTTTTTAAACATATCATGTAGGTTGTTATAGGAACTTTCAGTCAAGCAAATAAAAAAATGTATACTCTTAAAAAAAAAAAAAAAAAAAAAAAAAAAAAAAAAAAAAAACAGAAAATCTCATTATGTTATTTACATATATGTAATACAAATGTAATGATGTATATATGTATTCAACCTCAAGAAGATGAAAAGTGAGAGAGGGAGAAAGAGAGAGAGAGAGAGAGAGAGAGAGAGAGAGAGAGAGAGAGAGAGAGAGAGAGAGAGAGAGAGAGAGAGAGAGAAAAACATATTTTATGTATTTAAATAAGAAAAATATAAGAAAAAAGGAAAAAAACATGTTGTGCTTTATTCTTTCAAAATAATAAGATCGTTTGCAAGCTTCCGTAAATATTATCATTTTGTTTTAAAAACATTTCAAATATAAGGAAGAAAAATATAATAATGTTTTATCAAAGAAAAATAAGTAGAAAGATATAAAACATAATTTAAAAGGTTTCGATTATAAACTAACGATAAAAAGTTTTATTTTGGATGGTTTTTGCATTTAAATTAACGCTCTTTAGTAAATAATTTTTAAGCATGAAATAATGTGAGAATTTAGATTAAAAGAAATTCAAAACTAGGACAGATATATTGTGTGACAAAAATTCATACACATTTTTGTATTGTTGATGTTTTTTATTAAATTCATTTTTTACTAAGTGTTTTTAGAAACAAATAAAAATAAAAATGATTTTCATAATATGTAGTCATATTACGAAATGTATGTTTAATGCATTTTTAAATACCTGATAGGAATATTTTATATAGAGTCATGCGCCGGAAATTAGGACACAAATAATGAAGTCTTGTGTTTATTTTGCTCCCTTTACAACTTTAATTGTTCATATATTTCTGTTATTACAAGACAATGATATAAATATTTTATAATATTATAATATAATAAATATTAAAAGTAATTCAAAACCGTAAAATGTAAGAGTATAATTGAAGCTGCATATATCTTAAATCATAGTAATGAAGTGTAATTATTGTCATCAATATGTTAGCACCAAAACAAGAAATTGAAGGGGAAAAAAACTAAGTATTTTATTTCTGCTCACTTCGGCTTTTGCTTTGTGTCTTTTGATAAAACATGACATGATTATTTTGACTTTTGGTCCCGAAATTTTGATTTATACTAGTTTTGAGAATTTTGCAAAAAGCAAAAACTCGGTATAAACATTTATATCTAGTTTTGGTCTTTGAATGTTGACCAAAACAAGTTTTGATCAATATAGAAAATTCAAAATCCAAAAATGAACATTTCTCAACAATAACTAATAACAATATACTATTTAAGTAACTTTTATATCAGAACCATAATAGCAGTAAAATATGCAAAAGTTTGTAATAGTCAACTATTATATTATAAATTTGTATTTATAAGTGAAATGGGAATAGTCAGAGATTCTGTGAGTATTTTGGTTTTCATTGATCTGTTGCAGACTTGCAGGGAATGATAAACTTAATTAAATAATTTTAAACTTTTATTTTAATTTTACAAACAATTAAATGTCACTTACAGAGTTATATTTATTAATCAGTAAAGTTTGAAGTTTGATCAAAGTGATTAAAGTTAAAATGTAGTTATTGGTTCGAAAATGTAGAACCTTTTATAATAATGATATATTTTATAAGACGTGTAACGTATTAATGTTTTCAATTTTATGGCATCGTAATAACGCAATAGTAAAATTCATTAAATAATTTTAGTGGTTGAAATAACATTTATTGATCTCATAAGTTCAAAAGTATGATAATATACAATAAAATCAACATTAAAAGCAAGGAACGTTACAATAGGTGATATAATACACCTTTATATCATAACTTTTATTAAATAATAATTTTAAAAGGAGAAACTCTAAAAATTTACTGACTGTACTATTGAAAAAAAAGAAACTAAATAATTTAAGCTCACAAATAAAAATATAATTTTTTTAGTATATTATAAGAAAATATAAAATCTTTATTTTTGTAATAATTTTTAAACGAAAAAGTAATAAAACTTAATTTTCAAACTAAAATAATTAAAATGTGTATCACAACCTATAATTTTTGGTTTTAATTATTAACTTTTCATATTATATATGTATATATAAAATATATAAGAAAATTTTGATATTAAATTACGTGACGTAACCTAAATATTTAGTAACCTCGGGTGGTGATGGTGACAAAAAAGAAGTAGAGTTGGGAAACCATCTTTTCCTGACATTATATCTCAGCTTCATTAATTACCTTATAACGCAGCAAGTGAAGAGTTAATAGCATGAAAGCTAGGTGTGTGGTAATTTTCTTTTGTTACATCCTTTTGAAAGCGAGTAAGAGAGAGAAAGAGAGAGAGAGAGAGAGAGAGAGAGAGAGAGAGAGAGAGAGAGAGAGAGAGAGAGAGAGAGAGAGAGAGAGAGAGGGAGAGAGAGAGAGAGAGTAAATGAAAGAATATCAGATTGTATCTTTATTAAAGACCAAAACTTATTTAATTCTGAGGTTCTGTTTTAATCTTTTTTCTTCAATTTAGAAATTAATTATTTCTTTTATAAATATAGCATTTTATTATTTTTTTAAATGTTATTATAAAAAGTCTTTTTCAACAAAGTAAAATATGTATTCAAAAGCTATTTCAATCATATTTTAATAGAATTTTCTACTTATTATTAGATTTATGTAAAAGGTCTATATATGACGTCACTAAAAGAGAATAGTTTATCTTTTTGATGTGGTCTGTGTGTACAAAATATTTCTATATATATATTATGTTTTAATGTATAGTATTATTATACCTTTCACAGTGATACATTAAGTCAGTGAGTATACAAATGAGGAAATTTTAATTTATTACTATTCAATTAATCTCGACAAATTTTCATCATTGTGTTTGTAAGAAAAATATTTGTGTTGCTTAAATGGTAGAAAATTCATTTTTGATCGAGTGTTATTCAATATTTCAGTGCGTAAGATATTGATTTAAGAAACTTCTATTATCAGTTATTATTTTGAATCAGTCATGCGCTCTTTTTTTATACGTCTTTCAGTTTCATTATTGTTTTATTTGTTGTCTAAAAAGGTATATTAGATGTTATTAAAAAAATAAACTTTCCCGCTAAATGATTAATTAAAAAGATTTAATACATAGTTTGAGTAGGGAAAATTTGGAAAATAGTCGATTGCCCAAGAAGAAATATAGGAAGAAAATACCCTTGCTATACACGATTTACTTTTTATTTCAGCATGAGTTAGAAATTATTCTATCTCTCTCACAAGGTAACCTTGGTAGGTAAAGGTTCTCTATTTCCCATTGTTTTATAGTTAATTGTTTTTAGTCCATGTATGTATGTTTATTCTCTATCAATTTTGTTTTAATTAGTCAATTATCACAAAGTTGTTGTTTTCTCATTGACTAGAACAAAGGATTTTCTAACACCTCTCTGACTGTTGATCAATGAGTAGTGTGGTCTATTTATGACACAGGCTGCGTGTTTGACTCTACCAAAGTACACTTTACTCTTCACTATCCATCTGAAATGTAGGTAGAGCGAGGGCTTCTCTCTCCTTGTCGTGTTGATCAGTCCTAGAAAGATAAAACAGCTGTTCACTACTAGAGTTTAATGTAAGCAAATAACTTATGCAATCCATAAGAGAATTGCCGCTGAAAAGTATTGGTCATCTGGAGTCCTGTATTGCGGACCAATTATATTGACCAAATGGGCAACAAAATTTAACTTCCAGGATAAAATAAATAAAAAAAAAGCAGCAGACGATTAAATAACGATATTCTCATTGGATTACTTATGCTATCTAATTACCTTGCTGGAGTTGAGGTGTTTAAAAAGATTACTGTTGAACTATGTCCACGCCATGTAAATAAAATGCTAGCCATTATAAACATCCATTAGTTCTAATTCTAATTAATATGAGAGTATGAGTTCCTATTTAATATCCTCTGAAGAATAACATTGCAAATGTAGTGTAAGTTTTTGAATGGTAAAATATACTCTCACAATTTTGAGTACAGTACTACAGTACAGTTCATACAATTTTTCAATGCTTATATAAGAAAAATTAAACAATGGTTTAATTTTAAAAATGTTACTTCTATGAGAGTTTGTGTCCTATTTTAGATTTATTTTTTATCAAATCATTGAAAGAAGCAAGTTTATTTTTTAAAAAAACAAATTTTGTAAATTATTGGATCTTTTGTCTTAGATTCACTCAAGATTTACTCTCTGAAGAGTGAATAACTCACACCTTGTTGCATTAAATAAAGGACTATTATAAAGAAAAAAAAATACTTAAAGTCTCTGATGTGAATTGTTTTAAATTCTATACTCTCCTTATTTTCTACATAAAAAACATTTTCATTTATTTCTCTTGAAGAATGTACTGTGACAAAAAAGAAGAGAGAGAGAGAGAGAGAGAGAGAGAGAGAGAGAGAGAGAGAGAGAGAGAGAGAGAGAGAGAGATTTAGCAAAGTTTTTGAGTAAAAATAAAACATACATTTGAACTGTTGAAGAAGTAAAAAATCTGCCACTTTTTAAAAAAAAGTAAATAAATGACAGTTTGTACAAATAATAAAAAAAAATATGCGCTCTTTCTTTACTTTTCTAAATAATGTTTGAAAATGAAATCTTTTAACTGTTTTTTCTTTCTTATTTTATTTTTTTCTAAAATGCATATTTTTTCTTCATATTTCATACCATCTAAATGGAAAATGATTTTTCTCTTTGAACTTTCATAATATCTGGCATAAAACATAAGTCATTTTTATACTTTTTTTTTCTTTTCCAAGACTGACGAATTTTTATTAAATATGACAGCACAGCAGTATATAATAACAACGATACTATTGTTTTTTGTAGAGGGGAATGTGAGTCCTTTAAATATTTGTTCAGTATGTTATATGAGATTTTATTATGCTGACAGTACTACGAGAGAGAGAGAGAGAGAGAGAGAGAGAGAGAGAGAGAGAGAGAGAGAGAGAGAGAGAGAGAGAGAGAGAGAGAGAGAGAGAGAGAGAGAGAGAGAGAGAGATTAAGTAATAATAAACTGGAGTTAAAATTTTCGTAAGTAAATTGTATTGCATACCGGTTTCAAATTTCTAATTTCTCTTAAATTCTTTATATTTTTATGTATTTGAAATAGGAGATACACAAGAAAAAAGACCCTTATTTATTATTATTTTTTTTGTTACTTGTCATTTTGAAGTAAACATGAGAAAGAATATTAAAAATTCTCACATTTTGCACTCTTGACTCGTCTAAACATTATAATGAACAAAAAAAACAACAAAATGTTCACAAAATGCTTTTTAGCGAAATTCTTTGAATGTTATAATATAAAACAGAAGTAAAAAGCTTTATTGTTGCTCGTGTTTTTTTGGGTGACAGTACTGACTTTTTCTACTTTTCTTTAAAGCAAATAATTTAAAGTATACATACAAATTTTATATGTTATATAAACTTCAAAATATTTAAATATGAATTTTACAAATTCAAGCTCTAATTGATTAGAACAAAAAACTGTAGAAACTGTCATATCAAAATGTCATTTTTTTATAAAGTACTTTTACGATGGAATTTTTAAACTCCCTAAGCAAACAGATAAAACTTAATTAGCTTTTTTTTTATTAAATTAAAATTTCATTTTTTCTTTCTTTTAAAATTCAAATTGAATTACAATATTTAATATGATTTCTTTAAATGATAAGTTGGTTTTATACATGTGCAAATATTAGTTACAGCTCTTGTCAACTTACCTTTTTATCATTTAGAAAACTAGATTGATAATTAACATACTTTATTATCCATGAATTAGACACTACTATGTTGATTTTGTATTTTATTTTCATTTTGACGGGTATTTCACGCATCTGACGTCACAGTGTACCGCCGCCAATCACAGTCACCGCTCTGGTCACGTGATATATTTAAACCCCTTCTTCAAGTTTTTTATCCCTATCACGGCTACATCGGTACATTGTGACGTCAGATGCGTGAAAAAACCGTTAAAATGAAAATCAATGAAAATAAATACAAAATAAACATGTTGGTATCTAATTCATGGATAATAAGGTATGGTAATTATCAATCTAGTATTCTAAATGATAAAAAAGTAAGTTGACAAGAGCTTTAATGATATTGCAAATTTATACTATATAGTTAATAATATTACATCATGTTGTTTATTATAGTGCATAATAGTAATATACCAATTTATAGCCTACAATATAGTAATAAAATAAACTTTACTCCATATAAAGTAATACCCACACATCCAACAAGTAATAGACTTTTACTTTACCAGATAATCCCTTATAGTATTAACTTTATATAAAGATTAAAAGGACAAATATAAACAGGTTATAAAACTGTTTTTGTTTGATTAAGGAGAACACAGATTATATCAATTTGTTTTAAAGGTAACCTTTTTTAGCCTTTTGTGTATATTTCTGTATGTTAAACAAACTGCCCTTTTTCTCTAAGTGATAAGTTAAACAAAATTGAAATTATACCTGAAGTGAGGTTAAATTTATCTAATGTACATATTTTAACATTCTGAAATATTTTGCTCTCTAAATAACCTTTTTTTATATATAACTTCAAATAATAGCTATTAATAAGATAGAAAGAAGTGTAAAAATATGATATAAAAATAAAGAAAATAAAGTTTTATTATATGTGTAGTATGATACAGTACAAAATTCTAAATTCTGTACAAAAATCACAAATTACAATTAATACATGAAATTTATAAGAAATTGATTGACAGTCATATGTTCATTAAATTATGCAAGTCATGCTTGGCCTATTTTTTTTATTTCAAATTTTGAGTTGAAATAAATTAAAGATTTTAGTTTTATTGATAAATATTCCAAATTCCAAACTAAATCTTTCTTAAGTATTTTTTTTTTTTTTTTTTTTTTTTTAGCCAAGATTAATTTTTTTTTTGTAATATCTTATTTTTATACTGTTATCAGTTGCCGATCTAAATGCTGAATTATCGAGTAAAATTAATTCTAACAATAAATGATTTATCATACCTATTCAACTTAAAGCTTTCATATTAAACGTCTCAAAACTTTGAAATATATTATTGAATAATATATTTTCATGAAAGGGTGAAAGCAAGATAGCAATAAATAATATTCTCCGAGTGTTTACGTAATATCAAATAATAATATATTGACAACATATATAAATTTATTTATTATATAGAAGCAATATCAAAATAACCACAAATGTTATTAAATTTTAATAAATAGTAAAGTAAGTAAATAATCATTAAATTTAGTAATGTAATCATAAAGATCGTATTTTAAAAGTATCAAATAGATAGTCACCAATTGATTGAAAACTAATTAATCAATCAATCAATCAATAAAACAACTTTCTTATCTCTTATATAATAAATTTTTTCACTACCATATTACATCATTATTATGATTTTATTTTATTAATTTTTCATTTATCGTGGTTTCATTTAATAAAATTGAAAATTTAAATAGTAATAATAAATTAAAAGCAAGAGAGTTAAAAATAGGCAAATGACTTGTCATGGTATGTAGTTTACAGACAACGGTATCACTTTAGGGTGTAACATGAGAAGCAGCTACAGAAATTAGGACTCAAATCTAATCTTGTGTAATTACCAATTACCAGTCGGTCAGTTTGATAGGCAATTACACACTGCTCTCTCTCTTCTTCTCTCTCTCTCTCCTTACATGTTATCGAGAACGACAAGAGTGGGTTACGCATGTGGGAATGACTATACAAGACAATACAAAATCGAGAGAAACAAGAGAGAGAAAATTGGGTTCGGGTCACAAAAGTTTTTCCTATGTCTCTCTTTTCTGTTTCTCACGTATATATTGCTTACTATATATATACGAAGGGAGGGTGTCACGGTCCGATAGTTGAAAATAAATTGAACTTGTCGCTCTGTTCTCTAACACGATCTCATGATGTGGTTGCCAACCAACCAACTTCACCTTTGCTACCATCTGCATTTTCAAACCTGCTGATTGTGCTTGCTATACAACAAAATAATATCAAATTTAAGCTCTACTGAACCGAATAAAACGTATACCTATATAAGCAGCGTATCTTTACGCAATATAAGTTTTAAACAAGAAGATAAAAGTAATCTAAAATAATAATAGTGACACATGAGGAGTAAAATAAATTGGATTATAAAGGTGTAAAATAATTTCATATTTAATGATGTTATTATACTTCATAACATGTATTAATTAATATAATAATTAACCTTGATTCATCTCTTAAAAATGGGCACTATTAAACGTTAGTTAAGTGGTGAGTTGAATGCTTCTTTCTGACGATGACGTAGCACCAATCAGAGGCACCGAAGACAAAGGCGCGGGACCCCCTCCCCCTTTTTATATATATATTTATAGAAAATTACTGCACTAAAGTATTATTCACATGACGTGTAAATTTGACGCGCTTCGACGGATACTGACGCGAGCTGACGGATTCAAGAATTTGCCTATTTCACATGAGAGCAATGAGAGAGTGTACTGCGCACGCGTGTGCGCATAAACTGACGCGTCCTGACGCGTCGAGCTGCGCTATTGTAAACAAATAGGACCGTTCATAAGCATCCGTCATTTTGACGCGCACTGACGCGTCGAATCACATAATTATTCAATATTTTTATAATAGAAGTACTCATTTAAGCTATAAAAACATATAATTTTAAATAAAAATAATGCAATGACAAATAAAATCATTATGTTATAATGCATAAATGAAACTCCATAATTATATATTATTCAAATCAATGACTCCGCCCAAATTAACGTTAGGTATGTTAGGATACTAGGCAAGTTTTTTGTTCAAGGTGTTCTACGCCTGGTTGGTTGGAGGTTTTAGGAGTAGAATTGCGTTAGAAGTTGGGTTGGGTCTTTGTCCTCGGCATTTTTTTATATATATATATATATATATATATATATATATATATATATATATATATATATATATATATATATATATATATATATATATATATATATATATATATATATATATATATATATATATATATATATATATATATATATATATATATATATATATATATATATATATAACGTTGTAGAATTTATAATTAAGTTAGTATTTATAAATTATTTATTAATTAGTAAAGTAGAAGTCTTATAAAAATGAATTAATTAATATTATATCATATTTTAAAACTACCCCATATACATCACAAAACAACAAAATATATAAATAATTTATTTTATTATTGTAATACCATGAAAATTGATATTTTAGTTTTTGATGACGCATCTTGCTTTAGGCTGAAAACTGAAAAGTAATTTAATATAAGTTATTAATAAAATGATAACTGGATATAGAGAAATAAATATATTTCAGAGTTTATTATTTCAACCATTTTCCCTTCAGCAACGTAATACGTGAATAAATCAAAACACAATAGTACGCTATTCTTATGATGATATGGTAATTAATTAGATGTACTCTGTAAATTTACATTATCTTTATTAATTATGTTATAATACTAGTATCTTTGTTTTAATTACAAATCAAATTACAATTCTTATACTACTCATTGCAAAATTTATGAGACATAGCAAAATATAAAACATTTAAAAACATACATATTCTTGGAAAGAAACTGAAAAACTATTTTGGCTCAATTATGTTATACAGCATATTTTTAAGCTATTTTTCACAACTCAATAACTTGAACTCTACTGCAAGGTCACTATATTTTACAACATAGTAAACAGTAGACGCTAAAAAAATAAAATATTATAGCTCGTTCTATAAACTACACACAAATATTGAGCCAGCTTTGAAAATGTTCCTTTGTTAAAAACAGCTGATTATGACGTCGTTACCTGTTTACTACGTTTATACATATGGTCGATCATTGTTATTTCTTCTTTTCGAACTTTGATCTTGATAAGAATGAAAGAAACTTTCCAAAAAAGGTTCCAGTCTCAATATGCGACTCACTTTTATCGGATAAAAAAAAAAAAAAAAAAGATAAACCAATGAATGTGTCTTATTTTGTAGGTCAGCCAATCACTGTTATTGAGATTCATTTTACTTTACAGAACGAACTTATGTAATAGAGAAGCATAATAATTCACCATAACAAAAGAATTCGTAAAGTTAATTTTTTTCCGTGTTCACGGGACCTTGATGTCTCGTTTTTTTTATTCATGTTACAAATTACTTGTAATACAAAATAAGAAAAATTTCTTGTAGAAAGGTTCCTATTTTTTTTATAACCATTTTTTTATGCATGGTTTGAGAATAATGCATTTTTGAAATAAACTTTGTTATTGAATTAAAAATAGAAAGGGGGGAAGAAGAAAAGGATTGAATTTAACCAGTATAATTTACTTGGGATAAACGCAAGCTCTGTTTTACACTGCACATACTTATCGTTCTCTTTAGATGACGCAATCTCTCTCTCTCTCTCTCTCTCCTCTCTCTCTTGTCCAGACATACTAGACATTGCTGAATTTCTATTACTCTATCCTCTATTCTTGTGCCCAACTAAATTGTGTGGCAACTGGCAAGTATATGCATTAAAAATTCTTTTTGAATTCATTTTTATTCGACATTTAAATTTAAGTGGATATATATATATATATATATATATATATATATATATATATATATATATATATATATATATATATATATATATATATATATATATATATATATATATATATATATATATATATATTATTTGATAGTGACGTTTCAAAGTATAAGATTTACAATTGCAAAGACGCCATCATAGTATGCAAATAAAGCTTTCAATTGAGTGATAATAGGATTATACAGTATAGTTACTATATACCTTTATATTCCTCTATATTATAGTAATAAAATATTATTTAATTAAAATCATTTATACACTATATAAGAATAAAATCTTATATCATATAAATGGTATTTATTATTAGAAAATTTTATAATTTAAATTAAAGCATAGAAGTGAATATTAGCGAGATAAAATATATTGATCATCAGATGAGACTCTTTGGATTTTGCCTCCAGCGAAGCATAAAATACTCACTGATCGCAATCGAGTATAAGATAGAGACGAGAGAGAGAGAGAGAGAGAGAGAGAGAGAGAGAGAGAGAGAGAGAGAGAGAGAGAGAGAGAGAGAGAGAGAGAGAGAGAGAGAGAGAGAGAAGAGAGTTCAAGTTATATCTCCTCCCACCGCATGTTATTATCGACATTCATTATATATATTTTCAGTGACACAATAATACCCAGCTCTATATAACTTAGAAATTGAGAAAATACTTGAATATGTCAATAAATCTTATAAGTAAGAAGAAAATTTGACGTGTGTTCAGAGAAAACGAATTTTCCAAATTATCTATTCAAATTGAATTGACGTGTGTTCTATTATATTATTCAACGTTACTTTGAAAAAAAAAAGTGCTGTAAATATATATATATATATATATATATATATTGCTTTATATCGATCGTGTTCCGTTACTTTGATCCATTTATTCACTTAGGTGAGCCAAAATGTGTTTTCTGTAAATTTTATAATGATAGGTCATACTTATATAGGGTGGTTGCATTCATATGAAAGTTAACGCCATATGTGAGCACTAAATAACATGGACTGGTATGGGAAAATTACAAATTTTCCCAGTTTAAAAATATTTATAGCAATATTTTGGAGAACATTGATGCTGTTAAAATATTGAAATGTGGGTTTTCAATTATGCGAGACAAATTATAATAATAATAATAAAAGCTAATTTTCCATAGAAAATAGCTAAAAACCACGTTTGTCCTAAACTGAGAAATGTTATTAATTGCTCCACAATGGCGTCGAAGTGCATTCAGTATGACATAATGTGCACACACCCTATACAGATTAGCAACCTCCCTGGCAACGTGATTGATTCATCTAATAAAAATGAAAAATTGCAGCATGGTCATAGAATACCGTTTTATCGTCGATATGAAAATGTTGCATCGTATAGTAAATAACAAAGTGTAAATAAGTATGATCAAAACTTAAATGATAATCTTATAATCATATTTTGTAAAAATAAAAAATTACTATACTTGTTTAATATTTTAAATATACGCTTCATTACTTCACTCGTTATTTTATGAAGCATTTTTTTAAATTTTTAATATTTTATAAATAAAAGTTATGCTCATGTTAGTAATAGCTCATTTTTATGCTATAAACGTGATTATTTATTTTAGTATTATTGGTTTTGAATAATAACTAGATGTAACGCGTGATTAAAAAAAAAGAAAGAAAGAATCATATTTTTAAATTTAAATAATGGTATTACAGCTAAAGTCTAAAAATAGTATGCTATTGAACCTTCTAACTAGAAAAGTAAAAAGTATAAAAAAAAAAAAAACTAAACTAAAAGTTTTTACGTTGAATTATAGGAAAGTTTTCTGGTTTATTGAACACAAGTTTCAATAGGACTTGATGAATTGAGTTCAGATAACTTTTGGCACTCGTACTTGAATTTTAGTTCAGAGATAATAATAAAACACGTAACTTAATTTCAACAAATTTATTTTTGAAATGAAATCTATTTTTATACACAGTTTAGTAAAAATTTAAACTCATTTCAAAGTATATAGAAAAAAAAAGTTTTAAAAATAAATTCAAAATCTATTTTAAGAATATTTCTATTATTTCTTTTTTTAATACAGAATGCTGATTTAAATTATAAAATACTTAGCTTTTTACTTTTTTTTTCTTTTTATAAAAATACGTTTTCTTATTTCAATTTATTCCTTTATTCAATTTACATTTTCATTTCCTTAAGGAAATCATCCAGTGCAATAATTTTAAAAATCAAAAAAGTAAAATGATAAAAAAAAAAGTATTTCTTTGTATTATATTGGAAAAAAACTTTTTTTAAGTGGATTTATAAAATAGTGATAAATAGAAAGAAAAAAATTTGATGTGTGATGTAAAAATGTTAAATTAAAAGTAAAAGAAAGCATTGTCTTTAATCTATTAATAATGCATTTTACAAAATATCATTAATCATCTTGATATTTTTCATCTCTTGTTACCTTCTTATTCTCTGTACATACATACATGCAAGTTTTCTTTTGTTTTTTTTTCTCTCTCCTTTGATAAATGATGTAAAAATAATTTCAAGAGTAAGAAAAGAAACAATAATCAATAAAACAGCATGATATCTTCTATATAGGTTAATATAATTTATTAATTTACAATATTTAATTGACATAATATTTTATATGTAATACACACACAAACATCAATACAGTACATAAATATATTTAGAGTTATTGTATTTGGAATACTTCATAGTTGGTTGACAGATTGTCAGAGTTCCCTCTATATAATCCTTCTTTGTAACACTTGTGTGTACGTACGTAGTACCTTCACTGCAAAGCCGCCTTCCATTTCCTCTCTTACCGCCGGACATCCTTACTTGGAATTACCGGTCTCCGAATAAATAAATGCCTCACGTTCTCTCACAGCATGCTTTCTTGTAGAAATTTCAAAATCTTCTCATAAAATATGATTTTATTATAAAATGAAAATAATTTTTTAAAACATCGTTGAATTACGTCAGAAAAATTATAGGGTGTATATACATGGCGTAATTTTGAATAATTTTTGACGCCATACTGGAGCAATATATAACATTCAGTAAATAAAAGGACTCAACTGAAAGCATACGTAATCCCTCTTGCCAAATAAACCAATATTTTGTAAATTATATTTTATGTTTTGACGAAGCAGTGTATGTACTTCTGATCACTTTGAGATCATTTTGTGTACATGCATTTGCCTTTTTGTCTCACAGTTGGGTATTATATTATTATTATTTTAATTTTTTTTTACAATTTTATTTTCTCTTCGTACCATTTTAATACCCAATAAAGAATTATTATTATTACAGGATAAAAGTTATTTTTGGCTATATTCTTTTGGAAATTAGGTAATTTAATTACTATTAAATGAAATTAAGGGTAAGAAATTATACCAGGAAATAAATAATTAAGTATGTAATAATTTGTTCGTAAATAAATTTCAATAAAAACAACAAACAAAAATTAGTGTACTTTACCATTAGTTCTTAATAATTTAGTTGTAAAACAAAATTTTTCTTTGACATAGTATCTTTTAGTTTTCCTTGTAACGCAATGTTTAAATTATTTAACAAAATACTACAAACAGAATAGAAAAAAACTAGAAGCTAGTTTTCTATTTATTTTTAATTGTATTAATATAAAAATCAAATAAAAACATAGAAGTTATATATTTCCAAATAACTTTAATCTTTATATATAGTAAAGAAATAAAAGTCTGCACTGCGCAAGATACGATTTTTTTTCTCTCTGTGTAATGCTTTGTAAATATTATCTTAGAGTAGAAATTTCTTCTTATTTTTTTATTTTTCTTCTTTACCTATTCTTATAAGGGTCAGAAGAAGAAAAAAAATTCAACGTCCAAAGGAAAAGTCTTGGATAAAATGGAGGCAAATGTTTGGTATATTACAGTGAATGAACCTTTCGAAGCGGAACTTTTAAACACACTCACTATATATACTTTCTGAACTTACTTTTTTTTTCTTTCCTTTCTAAGCCATTATCAAAATTACCCTTAACACCTTTTTTTTATTTTCTTTCCTTTTTTCCCCTTTTACTATCTTACTATTATACATTTTACTCTTAAAGTATAACTATATGTCATTAAATTATATAGAAGTGATTAAAGGAAATGTAACTTTGTATCTTGATATTTCTTGGTCATTTCACGAGAAACTTTGAGTTAAGATTATTAGGACCCATACATTTTTGTTGAATTCTATTGATTAAATCTCTATATTAAGAAAAAAGTAATCTGTATCATTTCCTCTCTTTTATATATATATATATATATATATATATATATATATATATATATATATATATATATATATATATATATATATATATATATATATATATAAACTTTTTTTTTTTTTTTTTTGAAATTGGAAAATGTAACAAAAAATTACAATTTTCGTACACTTTGGAAGTTTTAATTTAACAGTATTGAATCCAAAAATACAAAGTATATATTGCGGATAAAACAAAATTAGAAATCATATGTATTTTGAATTATTTTGATGACTAAATGTTAACGTCCGTACATATTACTTCTCATGTATTCATAAAAGAACACAACTTCGCGCTTTTAATTATTCAGATTCATATAATAAAACTGTACTTGTAAGTTTTCATATCAACCTTTTAATGTGAATATTTCTTAAATTAAATCAGAATTATATATATAATTATTATTACATTCTATGTAGAATTTAATTGAATTGCAAAAATTTAAACAAATCTTTAAATGAAGTACGTTATTTATCTGAACTGATAATGACTGAGTGGTGTGAAGGCTGCTTACTTGTAGTAACTCTGTAGTGTACACTCTTTAGCGAGTGCAGGTTCAAGCCACTGCTGAATGCACACGTGCCGTATAGGGTGTGTACGCATGACGTCATTCTAAGTGTTATTTGATGCTCTTCTTGAGCAATGAATAACATTGCTCAGCATAGGACAAACGTACTTTTTGACTATTTTCTTTGGAAAATTAGCTATTTTTTGGTCATAATTATTTTTCTTGCATACTTGAGGTACTAATTCAACCTGTTAACAGCATCAATGCTCTCCAACAAATTGCAAAGTATTTTTAAACTGGCAAAATGTGCCATTTTCCTATACCGGCCAATGCTATTTAATACTCACTTATGACGTCGATTTTAACATGAATGAAACCACCCTATAAGAGCACACCAAGTTGCATGATGCGTGCATTCCACGATGATACAACGTTTAGGAGGTTCACGATTAGTTATTTATTTATTCCATTACACAGGTCGATAAGACTATGACTTGACGTTACTATGATAACGTTGTAGCACGATAACATAATATGAAAAAAATAAAACGTAATACTATTTTTGCGGATCATACGATAGATTGAATTGAGTTACTATTTTCTTGATTACAGATTTTGTAATGTTCAGTAAAATTGACAGAAAAAAAAGTTAAGGCATTTTTTTTTTGTTAGAAGGCAATAAATTTAGTTTCTTTTATAAAAGCAAGCAAGAAAAGAAAAATCTTTTTAGTAAGAGAATATTATTTTATGTCATAGAAAGAAGATAAAAAAAATACTTGCTTTCAATTGAAACTAATAATCATCAAACTTATAAAATAAAGAGCAAAATGTGTTTTTTTTTTAAATAAACAATTTAAATCATTGGAAGTTTATTTTTTAAAGTAATTTTTCTATTATATATAACATAAAGAACGTTTTATTAGTTACACGTTATTACGTTAGTTCTTGATGAAAATAATGTAAAGTTTTAAATTAAATAAATGTGTTATTTAATTATTTTCTGTCTTTTGTTTTTTAAAGTAACAAAAACTTTTATATATCTATAATAAGTCTTATAATATCATTACTAGTTTATAGAAAAGTTAAAACCACGAGGATGTGAAAACTTATTATTATTGTGTTTGTTATAAAAGTCTCTATATAGGAAGAAAAAAAGAAAAAAGAAAGAAAGAAGAAAAAAAAACTTTGAATAAGCAGACAGCCAACAAGTCTTTTTCTTGTAATTTTATTATTTCTTCTTCTTTTTAGTAAAAAAAATAATAATAAAAAAAAATATTAAAGTTATGTTTGAAGCTTGAAGTTTCTGTGTACGTGCACAATGATATGACAAGAAATTACGTAAATTTAAATTTTATAACAAAAGGATCAGAAAGAAAATATGACACTGATAAATGTTTTTTATATCATTGATTTATTTACTATTTACTAGAAATATAAGTAAAACAACTCTTGCAAATAATAAATAAATATAGTCATTTTAACTTTTGCTTTCAATTTGATGCATTTGAACTACTTTTATTTCAATCACATACATTTACACCCTTCATTTGTATAAACAAATTATCAACGTAGAATATTGTAAAAATATATATATATTTGAATATGTTATAATAAGATTAACATGGAAATAGCAATCGTAGATTGAGGATAAATCATAAAAAATTCATAGTGTTTACTTTTATCATTTACGAAAACATTGTCATGTCGAATGAATTGTGTGAAAACGAATGACTAACTTTATTTTTACCACTAGCAGCTATATGTAGTATGGTAAGCTTGTTTTGTGAAGCTAAAGCTCATTACTACTATGCTTGGCTTCTAAATTTATATATATATATATATATATATATATATATATATATATATATATATATATATATATATATATATATATATATATATATATATATATATATATATATATATATATATAAAGAGAGTAAACATTGTTAGCCTACATACGGCTCCATTTCACACTGACCACGTAACGAACAGACAACACAACGTAGCAAGCAGCGGTTCTTCTGACATTCATTGTTTTACTTCACCAATTTATGACACAACTAGAAAAAAAAAATCTAACTTTTATCTTATATGAAATTTATTTTTTATTATTTAGCTTGTTTTTTATATCAAGAAAATAGAAATTGTTGTTGGTAATATTTTTGTGTACGTTTTAATTATAAATGTTTTTACTTTAAACATGTCGGTATATTCATCGTTCGGAGTTAGTAAGTTTGGGTTACGAATGACCTAATATTTTTTGTATCACAAATGAACTTAATTCTTTGTTTTTGGTATAAGTTACTCCTATACCTTTTAACTTTAAGAAATTACTTATCATTTAAATGGATTGCAAGATAAATTAAAGTTTCTTGTTAAGTATAAGTTATTTTATTCAATGAAAGGAATAACGACTGTAAATGATAAATTATAGCTACTAAATTAAATGTTGAATTTTTTTATGGTATCCAATACTTTTATGCATTTAATTGGTTTTGTATCAAAATAATTTAACGTTATAACTAACGTACATTAATTTATATAACAATTTCAATATATTTTAACACAGCAGTAGAAAAAAAAAATTTAATTATACTAAATGATAGAGAAAAAAATTCCAATAAAAATTAGTTTGAAAAATAAAAGAGAAATATTTTTTAGCATATTGTAAAAAATACATAACAAATAATCTTTTGCCATATTTATAGTATTTTGCTGTGAACAATTTGTATAAAGAGCTTTAAAAATACATTTAAGCGTAACTCACAACAGATTTTATTTTACACTAAATACTTCTGAATCTTTTAAATTTTTTTTTTTGGTGATTGAATTTTTTTTATTTAAGTAATAATTAAAAATTATTAAAACATATCTTGATCATTTCACCCCATAAGAGAACATAAAAATATTGTAAAGTATATGCTATTTGTGTGGCAATTCCAGTTTCTGACGTTAGAAATAGACAAAAATGAGTATACAAATGTTGCTTGGGTGATATAAATTGACATTTAGATCACTCCTACGGTGATACAGTTGGATTTTGCAATCAATTAATGTTATTTATGTAAGTCCCATCAAGTGTTTTGTGATATAAGAACATTATTTTCTTCTGGTCTATTACTCAAAATTTAAAATAAAAAAAAGTATTATTTTATGGAATGAAAAATATCACGTATAATTTTTGGAATAATATTTTAATTACCATTGATCATACAGTTTATTGAATTCAGATTTAATAAAATTTGTGAAATTTTTTGTTTTAAATAATATGGGTTGTTAGATAATTTTGCCAAATGATTTCATGTATACATACTATACAATATAGTGGAAAATGTGAGGAAACAAAGTGAAGCTATGCTATATTATAAGAAGTGGAATCTCAAGCCGCATGCTTTACCCAGAACTTTGAAAACTATGCCTGGTATGCACGTACGACATAATTTTATTATATATTACCTTTTTCTTTTTTCTTTTTCTCTGCCTCTTGTACCAAAAACAAAAAATAAATTATTAAGACTTGACTTGGAATTTTTTTTTTATATATAAACTGTTTTTATTATGTTTGTTACAGAATTATAATGATGGAATTTATTAATAAATTTGGGTTTATTGTAATTGATAAATTATTTTTTAAAGTTACTTTTATATGAAGCAACGAAAGTGTTGCCCTTCTTTATACTACATTCAAATTAGCTCTCAAAATTTAAGTCAAAAGATTGCACCAATTTTTTTTTTTTTTTTTTTTTAATTATCTAAATAATTTGCATTGTGCAAATAGGCTCATACAATAATTATTTACAGTATCAAATAATTATTATTATTATTAAAATTTAAAAAATATTACAAAAAGTTTTTTTTTCTTTAATTGTTTTTAAGATTTTAGCAAAATGAAAAAGAATTTCGATTGGCATTGTATTTATTTGATTTAATAGATAATGCGGATCTTTACTTTATAAATAACATATTAATTTTAAAATTTAGCTATAAAAGTGCAATAAATATACCATAGTAATAACCAAATATTACTATAAAAATTTCAGAAGTCAATATAATATTTATATATACAAAAATTGAAACTTGTACATTTTTTGTTACACCCGATATGTAAGTTATATTACTCTCAATAGAGACATAAGTTTGACTTATAACTCTAACAAAAACTTATTTTATTCTATACATCAATATAAAAGCCACAATTTTAAATATAATGTATCGTTATCGTTTTACTGTCATGTTTTTATTTTAACCGCAAGAAATTTAAACAAAAAAAATGTTACTGCATATTTGAAACTAGAAGTACGATAAAATTACACCCATTTATTTTGACTTTTAATTAAGTGTAGAAGACAGTAAAAATTTGATATTATACTAATGAATGATGATTTATCAAAAAATATTTATAATATATACTGTTCATTAATGTATAAATAAATATAAAAAAAGGCAAAATTTAAACATGAAAACGGAGTACATTCAATATAAAGCCTCTTTTCTTAAATTTTATGCAGCCAATACTTTAGTATAATAATTTTATTTTAAGCAATAATTTTTAAGCTTTACTATGGCAAACTATTTTAAAGGTAAGTTATTAAATATTCGTTTTTGTGTGTGAGATAAACATTAATAATTTACATTATTAATTTATCTATAGTATAACTTTTTTAATAATAATAATAATAGATCTTTATTTAAGGCACATAGAGGGTTTTTCCAACCCCATTACATGAACCTTGGCTAAAACATATGCCAATATAATAATACATAAAAAAAAACATTATTTAATATACAAAAACAACAATACAATTACCAACTATTGTGCTAAAACTTCTTTTACGCAATCTGAAAATTAGGATATTAATTTTTTTTCTTTTAAAAAACAGAGTACTCATTATCTCTAACATCACATCTTCTTCAACTTTGAAATTAAACGTATATTAATAAAATATATCCGTTGAGTAAAAAATATAGACATACTTTGTATAGTTTTTTGTGTTCTCTCTCTCTCTCACTCTCTTTTTTACTTTGTTTTATGTGTTAGTTTGTTGTCATGAAAAATGGTTTCCGGTGAGAATCCAGTAGCTGTGAAAACGATCGATTTATCATTAGTGTTTGGTATGACCAGCGTTAGTTCTGTCATCCAAACTTGCGTTCTACAGCTTTTTTTTTCTATAGTTACTAACAATAACGTAATCGTAACTTTTTTATCTTTGACAAACTCTTTCTAGAAAAGTTGATTGACCTCCTTACTAATTTTTAAACTTTGTTTTTAAAATTAATATTATGCAAAAATTATAATACTACAAGAAATAAGAGAGTTTTTACTTTTATATTTATATTTTAACTCAAACTTACAGTGTCATACGTGCGCTTGGCTTTACCACTTTAATTAAAATAATTTGACGTTTTTGATATTCAATACCAAGAAAAAAAAAACACGTTCTTGACCAAGTTAAGAGTTTCTAAATCGGACTTTATAAAAAACTTTGTTAATATTGGCCAAATAAAAATGACACAACGATAAAAAAAATAATAAATATGAGTTTAAATAAAACATCTTTTTCCCCTTTCTGTGACATGGATTTGAAAGAAAATTTTAGAAACTTCTTTCAACTTCATTCAGTTGGAAAAGATTTCTAGATGTAGAATTTATAAAGGGATAAGATTTTTTTTATCTCTTTTTCTTTAAAATGTTTCTCTACACAATTTGTGTTTATTATTGAACAATTACTTTTACTTTGGTGAAATATTGAAGCATATTTTCTTGCTTTCATCAAAAGTTCATAAAGAATACGTGAAATGAATTTTAATTAATAATTAAGCTAGAAAATATAATAATGAAGTAACTTTAACATTTGTTAATTTAGTAATAGTAATGTCAAAATTTCTTTAAAATCATGTATTTTAAATATTCTACCTTTAATTTTTCTCATTTTCTTGATTTTAATACAAAAAATAGTTTATATTAATCATAAAATTCACTGGTTGTTGTTGTTGTTGTATGCTCTATTAAGTATGGTTAGGATATGCCTATATTCTATATCATGTGTGTGTGTGTGTGTGGGTCTATATTATGTATAATAGGTAAAAAAAAAAAAAAAAAAAAAAAAAGAACATAGATATGAAAATATTATTTAAATTCACAAATATAATGTAAATTCAGATTGAAGCTGAAATATGAGTTTCTATAAATATGAGTTTCTAACGTGTTCTTTTGACACTAGTAATATGTTTTTTACCTAAACTATCCCGTTAAATCCCCTCTCATTTCTCTCTCTCTCTCTCTCTCTCTCTCTCTCTCTCTCTCTCTCTCTCTCTCTCTCTCTCATTCAACCCCTGATTTGTTTCTCTATCGTGTGGGCAATGTTGCTTGAGATTGTCTCATTATAATCAAGACTGGAGGCAATTTATAATACACAAATTGTATCATTTCAAGCATCATCAGTTAATAAGACCATTCATCTATAACAAATATGAAATAGCAGAATTGAAAGTACCATCATATAATCTGTTTGTCCATTTCATTAGTAACCTCTCAACATTATAAATACATAATAAATATATTATACTACTATATACAAACATACAATATAATATACATCATATTATAAACATCAAAATAATTATTAAGCTCTATTTTAATACAAGAACTTCATTAAATGTAATTACATGTAATTATACAACAAATACAAATATACAATGTAATATTTTCAAGTTATTAATGTTATTAATTTTGTTTAATTGACATAATATGCGGTATATATTAATCCATTTTAATCATATTTAATTTAGTTTATATCATATATATAGCAGTATTATTGTAAAAAGATTAAAAATATAAAATATTTTGTTCTATATCATTGCGTAGTTTAATTTTTAAAATTACTGTTGCTGTTATACACAAACACACACAAACACAGATATATATATATATATATATATATATATATATATATATATATATATATATATATATATATATATATATATATATATATATATATATAATATATATATATAAGAGTAAAGCAATTAACAAATTGCTCAATTCTTCAAAATAAACATCCCAGTTTGACCTTAAAGGGAAGTGAAGTAAAGAATTTGATTTGGATGAGGGTGTTATCTTATAAGGTCAAGAAACATTGATATTTAGAATTTTTCTCGTCTTTACGTGGAATTTCATGAATCATCTTTTAAGGGTCTTTTATTTAATAATTCTAGCATAATATTTATAGATTTTAATTTATATTTTCGACTTAATTTGAACATTGTATGTATGTACTATATAATTCATATTTCATGATGGTATTACTTCCTTTTAAATTTTTATTATATAAGGTTGTAATTGTTAAATGCATTAAATGTCTTGGAAGAAAAAAAAATGTATGACTTGCGGAAAGTATTAAGTCCCCTGAGCTATGAATGCGAAACAGTTATTTTTAAAGCTTATTATGTTAACAGAACAGAGTCACCCATATCAACTCTGCAATAATCCGAAGTACCCATTTTTTAGAATCAGAATAGAATAAGTACTATAAAAAGTATTTAAAAAAATATATAACTTAATTAATACTTTTTTTTTTGCTAAATTATGGTAGAAAATTTTAAAAGTCCTCACAGAATTAAAAACAATTTAAATACTGTATTTCTTATTTGCAATAAGCAAAGAAATGATTGAAGTTTATAACTTTACATCAGCTGTAAAAAAAGTTAGGGGCTAAGGATGGACATTTTTCATAAGATTATTAAGCTTTGTTGAAAATGTCGCAAGTAATTTGTCGCGTGAGGAAATATTAACATTCTCACTTTGGCTTAAAGGGTTAAAAAAATTTGATGTGCCCCTTTTCTGCAATTTAATTAATATAGGCAACCAGTTGGTTACATATGACCAACTGGTTGCCTATGCTACAGGATACATAGAATCAGCGACAGATTCTACAGCTTAGGCAACCAGTTGGCCATATATGATTAAATGGTTGCCTATGTTCATAAATTTGTAGAAAGGGGGCAACACATTTTTTTTTTTTTTTTTTTTTTTTTTGCCAGCGATAAAGTTTTTAAATCAAATATTATTCATCTAAAACATATTTCAATTGATCATAAAATATAATGAATAATATGAAACAAAATTTTAATACCAGGTATAAAATTTCTAATACAAAAAAAAAATTATTTTTATTTTATTGAATAGAAATATGATATATACAAAATAAAACATGTTTACAACACATGTTATTTAATTTCTAAAATTTACTCTAAAACAATATAATAATTCATCTAAAATTTATACATCAACAAAAACAAAAACAGTAACTAATTTCAATTTAGTAATATAAATTTATAAAATAATGTTTGTGCAGTAACAAAATTGTTTATGACGATGATAGTATATAAATAAAATAATAGACAAAAAGACTAAATTTTATTATTATTAAATTCATAATAAAGTATAATTTTTAAGTGTCATATTTAAAATTTTATGTTTTAAAACTTACTAAAATTTATTAAGAGTTGAATATAGTATTCTCTCTCTCTCTCTCTCTCTCTCTCTCTCTCTCTCTCTCTCTCTCTCTCTCTCTCTCTCTCTCTCTCTCTCTCTCTCTCTCTCTCTCTCTCTCTCTCTCTCTCTCTCTCTCTCTCCTCTCTCTCTATTAAAATAAACTTGATGAATTTTAGAATGTTTCGCTATATATTTTATTTTCTCTCTTTTTCATTGTTTTAGAAAATATGGTTCATATAAAAGGTAATATAAATTTGATATCATGCTGTTTTTGATATAACATAAAGTTGCAGAATATTATCTCATGTCGGCTACGTCAACTTAGGTCATAATATAAATGTCAAGGAAATGGTAGAGAGAAAGGAAAGGGGTTTAGAAGGAAGAGGAGAAGGTAAAGCCAGTGAACAAATACAGTAATAATATTGACACAAGACATACTAGTAGTATTGTATGAACAATGAGGTGAAAAAGTTCATTTCTATCTTGTCATTCACATTACATTATAATACTTACGTAAGCTAAAAAAAATTCTGGATTTTTATTTCTTTCTTCTTAAACTGGAGTTAAAAAAGCTTAGAAAAATAAATAGAGAATTTTATAACAGCATTTTTTTTTTCATTTTCTATAAAAATTGTTTACTTTAGCACCTTGGCTGTATTCTATTTTTTTCTGTTGAAAAATGTGTAAAAAATTGTTACATTTTTTACTAAAAATTTCAAGTTAGCAATTTATTAGCATTCAATGTATGTATTATGTTCCTAATAACAGGTTAATGATTTGTTTTTTTAATGCAATTTTCTTGATTCTTGATAACTTATGCTAGCCAAACAAGTCTTTCTGAAATACACTTTTTTTAACGTAGAATGTGAAATTGATACCATTTATGTTTTATTTTTAAATTGGCAATATTGAAAATTATTGAATCTCATATTTTACATGCAATAAATATTGTTATGCATTAGAGAGAGAGAGAAAGAGAGAGAGAGAGAGAGAGAGAGAGAGAGAGAGAGAGAGAGAGAGAGAGAGAGAGAGAGAGAATAACATTTGCATGGAAGCTATAAATTATTTAAGTTTATTATATTTTATTATAATCGTATCAATGCATCATGAAATTTTTATTTTTTCATCAAAACAAAAGATTTAATTATTTTGTTGCCCTATTTAATCAATGTAATTTTAAACTGCAATACACATCTCCAGCTGACCAGTACTTTTCAGCGGGAACCCTCTTTGGATTACATAAGTTACATAAAAAAAAATCGTACTTACATTTATTTTACTCTTGGCAAATAGCAGATGTATTGTTTTTTATACTGATTGTAGGAGAAATAAATAAAAATTAATTTTTATTTTCATTCTAAATAATAATCATAATAAAATAAAAGTAATGTTAGGAGTAAGTTCTCAATTACGCAGAAAGTTTATTTTGTGATATATGACTACGGATGCTAAAACACCGAGAGAACTAGAAGCCAATAAATTTATTTACTGTTACAGGTAAATATAATAAAGTTATTAGTTATTACTATTTGTCTTACTAAGCCCCCATTTTTAAGAGAACCGTTGAGAAGTGACATTATATTAGGTAGGCAGAAAAGGTGCAAGCGCTCACGTTAAGCCTGACCTATTCTTTAAGGGATGGAAAGATGTAGAGGAAAGAAGCTGAGTATTTGGTGGAAAGGATTGGAAGGTAGCTGCTGTTGGCCAATAGCAAGGTCCATATAATAACGAGGTTGAGCGCAGCACAAAACTCTATCATTCGATTTCATTTTGCGATGGATTGTACTTGGTTCTAAGCCAATACGATACCGTTCACCAGTTACGTCACTGATTAGGTGAACAAAGTTGTAAGTGGTGATATGACGTCTTTGGGGGAATTTCTTTAAGTTGCGTGACCTTGTCCAAAACTTTTCTCGGAGCATCTAACCTCTTATAAATGAACCTTGAGTCCATAGTAAGGAACTGCCTAGACAGTTGTTATCGCATCTTTGCGGATACTTTTCCTCATTATTTAGCCTAAAAATCTTAATACTTATGAATTACTAGCTAAGCATTTTCTTGATGCAGTTAAAATGTTAAATCAATTATAAAATCAATAATAAGTAAAAAAAAAAAAAAATTTAAAACCAAAAAATTAATAAATAAATTTAAAATCTCAATAACAAGTTAAGTATAATCCATACTTTAAATAATACATTTCAATGGGTTTTATATAACAATATAATTAATATTAATTGCTTTTAAAAGCTTTTTTTTTCTAAGGTATTTAAAGTTTAAAATTTATGAAAGGTTATCAGAATATAGAATTTAATTGTTGAATAATACAAAACATTTTGTAATATTAATCTGATTGATTTGTTTTACATTGTCTATAGAAAATAATATAACAATAGTTTCAGTAAATAATTTTAGTTCTTGTGTAACATTACTAGAACAATAAAATCTATATTATATTTAATAGTTTTATAATTAATAGATTATATACAAGTATTTAAAATTGCCTTTTGTCTGTGACTGTAGAAATGATCACAAAGTCAAAATATACAAATTTGCAAATAGTTTTCATATTAGAGTTAGGGAAATTATTATTATATATTATTTTCATTGTTCATTCAAATTCTCTTTAGCTATATAGTTTAATGGTAATTGCAATGTCTTTGTTATTTAAATGTTGTGTAATGTAATTTGAATGAATATTTTGTAATAAAACAAAAAATTACTTAAACAGAAATTTAGGTCACTAAAAAACACGTTTTTTTTTTTTATTTATAACAGTACGATTAACCTACACTTGAGCTTAAAGAAATAGAACAGAGAAAAACATATCAGCATTTATATCACAAAATACTTGATGGAACTTACATAAATAACTTTAGTTTATCTCAAAAACAAACTGTAGCTCCAACTGTAGTAATCAGAGAGTTTGATTTATGCAACCCGCACAACATTTTTTTTTTACTAATTTTTGCATGTTTCTGACGTCATAAACATGAATAGTCACGCAAATTGCATACTTTACAGTATTTTCACGTTCTCTCGTATGGCTACATTAACATTATGGTAAAAATCGTCAACAGTTTTGAAAATCCCATTTCGTGTTTTCTATTCATTAAAAAGCACATGTTGCTTTATGTGGACTATGGCTTTAAGTTACAATCACACAGTGCAATATTTTCTAGTTTATTTTTACTACAATGTCTGGATTACATTTTGTCGAATATCAGCTGTAGCACTGAAAGTTCTATATGAGTTAGAAATCTGCATTCTACTTAACGTAGCGATACATACAATAGACATAAAGTCTAATTTGCCTCACTTAAGTTGCCACTTAAGTTGCCTCTAAAGACGAATTATGAATATGACGAGCACCTGTCATCTTTCAAGTGAATATTATTGACTTTTACCTGTATTGTTTACTACAAATACAACTCAAAAGATGATAGTAACGCCCTATAAAAACTTGAATATTAACAGGTATTTTATCCAGCATCCTCATAATAAATGTTAAAAAAAATAACAAGTACCGGGTCACTGACCTTTTTTTTTTCTCCCCAAACAATTGCAAGAAGAAAATAAAAACACTATGATTCTGAATAAAATCAAATCAGAATTATTAGTTAAAATTATTATTACAATATTTAAGAAAAATGCTTTTATTTAAAAACAGACCATAAAAAGAACGCTCCCCATTGTTTTTAATAATTTTTCAGTGTCACAGTAAATAGCTTCATATTATTAAAATATTTGTTTTCATATGTATTTTATTTTTATTACTAACAATGAATAAAAAAATCTTAAATATATTTCTTAGATATAAAAGGAAAAAAATGTAAGTATTTCCAAATAAAGAAATGATTCTATTTTCTTTAAAGTTGATCGTTTGCAGTTTTTTCTTTATATTATAGTTTTTTTCTGTTTTGCTATTTTATATTTGAGCAAAATTTATACATAATATTATACATAAAATTTCTAAGATTGTCTAGTAGATACTGTATATAATATAAAAAAATGTAGAAGTTACTTTTTTTCCTATTTCTTTATAACCTAAGTTTTATTTGGATAAAAATATTATACGATAGAAAAAAAAACTTAAAAGAATATACTTTTATATTGATTTTCGATTTGTATTATTGAATAGTCAATAATAAGGAAAATAAAATAAAATGTGCCACATTCATTTTTCATATACTTGTCATTGAGAATAAATTTGACCAATGGGACTAAAAATTCTCTTTCTTTTCAGTACCAATGTCCAGGGAAATAAAATTCATACATAGATCTATCTCTATACTGACCCTCTCTGTCTCTTGAAAAAAATTTATCTTTTTACTATCACATCTTTATATTTATATAAAAAAGCAACAGCTTTCTATAAAAAAAAATGAATGGGGGATAAAGTTAGAAAATAAATAAGATATTATAAGAATTATACACAAGAATTTAATTTTTATGGTCGTTTTTATTTTTTAAATGTTTTATAATTGCAACACAGCTTTAGTTAAATAATAACAGTATATTTATGTAAGTCTGCCCGACGTAAAAGTAGACCATATCAAATTTTACTTTTAGGTTTATTTTATATGTGGAAAGTTAGAGAAAATAGACTTTATTAAAAAAGAAAATATCTTGTTCTTGTATCTGACGTTTTCGTATATAAACTGTAAATGTTACTGCCAAGAAATTTGCCCTCATCAGAAAATTAAGTTTTTCTTATTAAAGTAGTGAGTTTATAAGTTTAAAGCATGAAAGTTAAGTGTTGCATTTTTATCAGTACTCTTATTTTTTAGAATTTTTTTAAATGGCTTTAAAGATGAATTCACTTTTTATGAAAGCTCAAATTTGTGATCATTTTTATGTATTTTTGTCTTGATAGATATTCTTGTAAAGATAATATATTCTATTTACATTTCAAAAATTTACTTTTTTTATGTGTAAGTTATATAATATCATTTTTACACATTTATTTAAGTACATTAAAGATGTTAAATCTAGAATAAAACATTATATTTATGTCTATCAGTGTACTTTCAGTAAACATACATTATATACAACGAATGATAACGAACGTATAAGCTTTAGTTGTAAACAAAAACATCCATTAGGTAACAACGCTTGAGTAGGAACATAACTCACTAAATGTTTGTAGTTTTTATTTTGTTAGTTTTCTCTCTCTCTCTCTCTCTCTCTCTCTCTCTCTCTCTCTCTCTCTCTCTGTAGCAAAACTCTTACTTAACTCCCAACTCACGGCAACAATACAAATTATGTCCAATATAAAAATCCATGACCAGATTTTTCCTTTTTCACTATCGCAGTTACACCCATGTATCGTATTTGCTTGCTTTTTTTTTTTTTTTTTTTTTCCTTCCTAGTTTCATGTATTTTTATGTAAGTTTATTCACGACTTCGACAGCAAAGCTAAGTACCTTTGGGCCAAAGTGTATACATACATATATATAAAAAGAGTTCACACTTACACAAAGGACTATAATTCAATGGTCAGACAGATTGTAATTTAAAATATAAACAGAAAGAGAGAAAGAAAAATAAAAAGATTTCAATATAATCAAACATAGTATTGAAATATAATTGTAATAATTTAAAGTAAAATTATTTATGCAGGAGGAAATTATAAAAATTTAACTCCATTTTTTTTTTTTTATATGGTTCGTTGACTATAATTACTATGAAGAAAATGCGTATGTGTTGTAATTGAGTGATAATTGCTGTATAAGAGTTTCAGAACTTCCCTCCTACCCCTAGAAAAAATATAATCTAAACTAGTAAAACGACCGTAAAAAAAACTTGTTACAATAACATTACTGTAAAAATAATAATTTTCTGAAACATTACAAGGGTATAACGTGAAGTAGCAGACTAGCCAGAAATTGCTTTCCATATTCACTATTATGTGTATAGTGTTAACAACCAAAAATTTAACAAAACAAGCTCTTTTGAAGTGATTAAATTTTTTGTTTCCCTTTTCCTAATCATGCAAAAATTACAACTAAAGTTTAGTCTACTAGTAGCAATATTTTTAATATGCAATATACTTGTTTGCAGAGGGGGGGGGGGATCGCTAGCAGCTGTGACGTCACGCGCTCCGGTAACAGCAATGTTAATCTTATGGGCAAAACGATTCACGTGACGTCACAACAGCCTTGAGCCACCCCTGACTTGTCTGTATGTAAAGTCCATTCACTACCATTAAATTGATGCAATCAAATTTATTGCGCAATGTAATGTATTGCTTTGTATGGAGAGATTATAATAAGACATAAGTTTAAGTCATTTTGATGCAAACAAACACTAATTTGTCATAACATTTTGTGGTTCATATATACCCAGAAAACGTTTACTCTCGACGTACAAATTTTTAAATCTGAAATACATTGATTTTGTGTCAAAGCATGACTTGTAGTTGTGGTTTTCTATTAAAGGCGTAGAACACCTTTAACAAAAAACGTGCCTAATATTCTAACATACCTAAATATCAACGTTAATTTGGCTGCAGTCATTTATTTCTAATTTATTTTCAATTCACAAAATGGTAGCTACGGGTTTATGATGTCACAACTCACTGGTCCACGCACGTTTAAACAGGTAAGCTGTGAAGTCATAAACCCGCATCTGCCATTTAGTTAATGGAAAATAAATTAAAAATCAACGACTCCGGCCAAATTAACGTTGATATTTAGGTTCGTTGATATATTAGACATGTTTTTTGTTCAAGGTGTTCTACGTCTTTAAACATTTAAACTATTAGAGGCTAGCATCGAAGCAACTATGATGATTATCAGTGATATACAGTGCGCGTCACCTAAGGATGTTAGCGATTAATTGAAATCGATCTAGGAGCCAATAGACGCTCAAGGGCTCAAGGTCGTTAGAAGGTGGGGTAATGTTAACTAAATGGAGAGTTTTTTGGTGCTCTCTTATTGGTCGCATCCTTAGGTGGCGCGGACTGTAGGGGGAGCACCTAAACATTAGCATAAAATTATCAGTACCCATTTTACGAGCAGACAGTACCTACCTATGCATTGGTATACTGAATAAACTTTTACTGGCAATGAAAGTATATTTTTTAAATGTTAAATCGTCATTGTCAAATTTTGGATAATTTTTAGATACTCGTTATATGCATTACAGTTTGATTTACTATAAACATGAATTTTTAGGTGCAAAGCAAACTTTAAAAACTTCTAGCCTCTATTACAAAGTGTATTTGATATTTGGCTTCTTTGTGATTTTCTTTATATAGAAAAATCACACTTTTCTCCACAAAATCTTTCAATTACTTAAATCTACACCTACGCACAATAGATGAAAGGTTATATTTTTTCCATTCTGAAGTTTTTATTATTATTTTATTTTTTACAATGCTTTAAAAAAAGTTTTTATAGAAATAATCCATTAAATAACAAAGATGTGGGATTATATTCTCAATTTAGAAAAAAGAAATGGTTAACTTAAAATATTATTGATTTAATTTTTTAAAAATTGTTTTCTTGGATTAAAAATATTAAGAAGAGTAATAGAAAGTATTTTTCGTGTTAATTGAATTGTATATAACATACACTTATTTTAATATTATAGTACTATTCTGGCATTTTAATTGTTAAAACATTCATTAATGTGATGTAGAAATTTAAATATAATACAAGTCCGTATTAAGTAAAATAAAAGCAAAATAATGAAAGAAATCTCTGATTTATATGATATTCAATGGCTAGTTTGAAAATTCATATACGCATTATGCATATTGTTGTCATTTATTATTTATTTATTTTATTGTTTACATTGTGAGTTCAGTTTCAGGATATATTATATAATTAATATCTGGTATCATCTTTGAGTTCAATCTAAACTGGTAAATGGTAAAATATCTAAAGTAAATTTGGAGTGTAGGCATCATCTTAAAAAGTCCAAAGCTTTCAGATAATTTTACAATAACAGTTACCCATTAATAGCTGTTTAACGATTATTTAGATGCTGATTGATGTATATTTTTATTTTTGTTCTTTTAATTATTATACAGTATTCTTTAAATTAATTTTCGTATTTTAGATCTCTCTCTCTCTCTCTCTCTCTCTCTCTCTCCCCTTTTAGTTTTCTCTTTACATTCAATACCTTATTTCACTTTGTTCGTACATGCATTTATTATAAATCATATTAATTGACCTCATACTTTTACGAATTTCATTGTGTTATTAAAGTTTAGATGTACAAATGGGTCGAACATGAATTCAGGCCTCAAAATCACACATTCAACAATGTATTTTTTTTTTTTTTGTGTTTCGTGTTTTTGAATTAAGACGATAATTTAATTAAGATTGGATATTCAGTATAAATAATGAAACAAGGCATAACGTAAAGTTAATTGTATACTCCATACGTACGCAATCATTAAATACGATGGATTTCATCCAGCAAGATGTTGATTATTTTATCCTCGTCAGTTTCAGTATACAATACAGTGGAATCAGATAATTTAATAAAAAATAAAACAAAAAAATGAGATAAAAATGTAAAAATTGAATCAAAAAACGCCCCTGAATTTACACAATTTTGAGCATTCTAGAGTAGGTAGCGGGTCCGCAAAAGCAAGAAAACCTTTTTGACAAAAGAAGCATTTTTTTTTTGTCACTGAGAACCACACGTGAAATTTACAACAATGAACTCTATATATTTTTTTTTAAAGTCTGGAACTAAAGAGGTTAAACCACATCTATTTTCATTGTAAAATTTTAACATTTAACTTACAGAACAAAATATAGACAAAAAAAATAATAATAAAAGAATTACATAAAGTAATTATTAAGTAATACCTAGATTTTTGTTTTCAACAAACAGAAATTTAAAAGTAATTTCAAAAAGCTTAATATAAATTGGTTAGCTTAAAATAACATAGGACATAACGTATATAAAATAAGCTTTATTGCTTGTTTACTAAAGCGTTTTGTACACTTGAAAACAAATTAGCATTACATAGGGTAATTTAACAAGACTCTTGACATTTCTACTACTTTACACACAATTTTCTAACTACATAAAATAAAATAGTAAACATTTTAAATAATAATATATAAATCTACAGTTTTAATAATAATATTAAACGCTATAAAATGATACTTAGTTTTTAATATAATTTATATTGTTTTAATATTTTCTATAATTATCTTCATTTCTAATAAAGAAACTTTTAAAATTTTGAACTCTGATTTGTTATTAAATTAGCAACGTTGTAATGAGAAAGACTACAAAAAATTATAAGGGGTAATTTTATTTCATAATATAAAGAGTAAAGAGGACATTGTCCTGAATCGATACATATGTGAATTTATAGTTTTTGAGTTTATTGAGTATTTTTAATTAATTTTTGAAAGTCATGAAATGACGTCACAGGCTTGAACTTGTACATGTGATCAAAGGAAAAAGTTGCAGCCTGTGACGTCATTTCGTGACTTTCAAAAATTAATAAAAAAAAATACTCAATGAACTCAAAAATTAACATATAACGTATCGATTCAGAACAATGTACTCTTTTAGAATATGAAATAAAATTAGTCTCTAAAATTTTTTAGTCTTTCCTCATTATTATTTGAGTTGTAAATCACAGAGAATTTTGATCATTGAATTTGAAACTTTAATTATATATGAAATACAGCTGTTTATAAAAGAAAAAATATTCAATAGTATACATAACGATAGAAATTTATTATTTTATGTAAGTAAATGGGGTATAATTAGAATGTCTAGCCCATAAGACATTTTGATTCTTATACGTTTATCTAATAACAATGTATTATGAAAACAAAAGTATAAAAATCTTGAAATTAAAATTCTAAATTAAATAGTGTTTAAAATTTTTAGTATTGTAATATGAAAATATGAATATTTGTTCATTTAAAACAAAATAATAATAAAAAGAAGCATCCTTTTATGTAACACGCAAAATTATACATAAATTAGCACGTACAAAACAAAAAAAGAACAAAAAACACTTAAATTTACATCAAAAGTGACACTTAAGTGTTTGAAGTTGTTTCTTGACAAAAATTTTAGTTAATTTTTTTAATTAAATTACACACTTCAGACACGCCAAAAACACTTGTCTTTTTTTATATATATATATATATACTTGTTGAACAAAAGATTCTTTTCTTTTCTGCTATTTTTAAGTCTTTCTTTCTTTTGCATTAGATTTATACAGTATATAATATATGTTTTTGTTCTTTAGCTATAGTTTTAATAGTGGTAACAACTATTTTCATATTTCTTTGGTGTCTCGCTGTATTTGTGAAAAAGCGTGATACATTACGCATTATAGAATTTTAATTAATAATTAAGTTCACAAAGACAATCATAAATCATAATTTTATCAAGGTACAATTATTTTAAATGTATAAGGAATTTATTTTATTTTTCTTGAAAGCTTTGAATTATGTTTCTTTATTCAACTTTTATAAAAGTTTATACTTTCATATCTTTATGTATAGGATTAATAATGTCAGATTTCTTTTCAAATGTTTTCATAAAAAAAGAGTAGATATCTGTCTTTATATTCAAAATTTACCGTCATAATTTTTTACAAACAGATTAATTGAATCTCTCTCTCTCTCTCTCTCTCTCTCTCTCTCTCTCTCTCTCTCTCTCTCTCTCTCTCTCTCTCTCTCTCTCTCTCTCTCTCTCTCTCTCCCCCTCACTAAATATTTATTTATTTTTATTTTGTTAAACGTGACACCGAATGAAACCATTACCAATAAACAAATAAAAGAGAATTATTTGCTATTCTCTTCATGTTGTTCAATATAAATATTTGAATCACCATAAGAGCATTCAATTTTGTTTAGTTCCTATTAAACTAATTCGTGTTACATAGTATGGAAAAGAATCTTATTATTATTTTTTTGTAGCTTCAAACAGTAAAAATATTCATTAAATAGTCTTTATTTAAAATGTGTACAAAAGCAGTAATTAAAAATTAAAAAAAGTTAAAAACATGATCCCAAAATGTTAACGAACAGAAAACTAGGGGTCCCTTGTATTTTTCCACGTCACCTGTGATTTGCTTTTGCACTCCACTATAATAAACCGCATTAAACTTTGTTTTTCCTCCATTCAACAAATTGCCTCATTTTATGAAATAAAATGTCAAATATAGTAATTGAATAATTTAATTAAAATAATAATAAACTGAATGCAATTATATATACTATAGAAATCTAAATAGACACCATGTGTTTTCACTCCGAGATGTAAAGTACATTACTATAAAGCAGAATTAAAAAAATAACATTAAAAAAGTTAAATGTATATTTAAATGATCCGAAGGAACAAACATGCAGAATTAAATGGTGCGTATAAAACCCATGAACAACTATTGTATGTATATGTGTGTATGTATGCGTGCTGTGTGCTCTCTAAAATTTTATCGCAATTTCACTTCATTTGAAAACAATCTCAAATGAATGAATAATGAAATTAATTGGTTTAACATTCTCTTTATGCTTAGACACATCATGATTAAAAATGAATTGGAATTATTATTATTGTTATATAGCTTTATATCTTTTACAGTTTTTCATTAGTATTTTAAAAGTTGTTTACTTTTTGTTTTTACTAGAAAACAAATATGTTATATAATAGTTTGAGTTAAAAGGATGTTTATTTCATATATAAATTTTTTAATGTTATTCTTATTCGTCTGAATTTAGATAAAGGGTTCACATTTTTAATTAATATTTTGCGAGCTTAATTTAAATTTCTTTATTTTGTAATCTGAAAATAACTATGATTATTGCACTGGTATTCTTGAACGAAAAAATATATTTGTAGTAATATTTTAAAATAAATTTCTTAAAACTATCCTTTCATTAACATGCTTGTGTAAAACAAGACAAATTTGTATTAAGTTATGCATTTTTTGTAATGAAATATCAAAATAATAATAATTTATACTAAAATTATATTTTTATTTGATTAGAATACTAAAATAACTGAAAATTTTATTGATGTTCAAACCAGCCGACAAGATCCAAGTTAGGATCTTGACTGGACAAAAATGTACGTAGAAGGGGAAAAAAAAAAAAAAAAAAAAAAAAAAAAGTAATTATTATATTTATTTACTTGTGAAATGTATATTTATATTTCCTAAAACATAACAAATTTGACTTCTTTAACATTGTATGTATGTATGTAGTGAACGTCTACTGCTTTATTATAATGTTGCACAATAGAATGATCTTGCAGTGTAGCTTTATTTCTTTTGTGATGAAACGTAACTATGCTGAACGTCATACCTGAGTTAACATATTAACTCTTCAGTTATTTCCTTCCTTGCTCATAATACTAATTTAAACTATTTTAATTTAAAAACCTTAAGTACACTTTACTAAGAAATAATACATCTTGTAAAAATATAATCAAGCAGTTTTTAAACTTTCATTTTTTAATTTTATATATATATATATATATATATATATATATATATATATAAAAAATATATATATATATATATATATATATATATATATATATATATATATATATATATATATATATATATATATATATATATATATATATATATATATATATATATATATATAACTGTATGTAAAAATGTTGCATAATAACAAGGAAGAAAAATAGTATCTAATTTCATGCATGGTCTTATTTTCTCTGCGTTTTTTTTTCTTTAACTGTACAAAAAGAAAAGAGAAATACAAAACTAAGAAGAAAAAAAACAGTTTAAAAAGTTTTTGGTATAGGATTGTTGTTTACTGATACGAACAGATTCAACGTTGTGTGACGAAAGTTCATGGTTACTTTGTCACACAACTTTTTAAAGAAAAAAAAATAGAAGAGAGAGGGAAAGTGAAAAAAAAAATACTGGGAATGTTTCGTGTAGTAATAAGACGCACACGTATTTTCCAAGTGTGGTAACAAAGCATTATTCACATAGAGGCAAAAGCTACAAGAAATGTTAGCCTACTCCCTTTAGCTTGTAACCTAATAACAAACACAAAACAAAGCACCCACAAAAACAACAAAATAAAATATAAAACAAGGCAATAAAATAATAATGTAAGAAAAAAATATCTTATTTATGTATTGTATATAAAGTAATAAATAAATAACAAAGTAATAAATTTTATAAGTATATATGTATATAAAGTATATGTAATTATTATTTTTGTATTTTTTTATATTAAAGGATTATTATTTATTTTAATATCACAAGAATAATTATATTTCATTCATTAAATGTAAGATTATATTATTATAATTTCTATATTAAATATAACATGTTGTTGTTTGGAATATCTTTAATGGATTTTTTTTTCTAACGGAAAATGTAGTCGTTTTTGAGAATTCCTCAATATAATTTAAAAATTAACGTATATATTATTACATATTTCCTATAAAAAATAAGTTATTTATGTCTATAATCGGAGTCTTATATTTAGAATTATGCCAAGTTGGTTGTTGTATCAAACAATAAGAAAGAAAAATAATAATAAAAAATAGGGGGTATTTTTAGGAATTGATAAACAATTTCCTCATCACTGATTAAAAACAGAAATATATATTTCCTAAGAAAATATTATATTTATGTTTATAATCTGAGACTCAAGTTTGTAGAAGGTGTCAAGTTGGTTGTATCCAACAATACAAAAAAAAAAATATATATATAGTTTCCTCGTTATTGTTAAAATACCTAGAAATCTTTAGTTTCGCAGGGTTTTTTATCATTATTATTTTATATTTTTTTAGTAAATTTAATAAAAAATACGAAGAAAAAAATAAATAAAGCGAAAGCTGAGTTTACGTTTGGAATTTCTAATTGGAATTGTTAATTATTTGATCTTTATAACATACATTCTTATGAAGTTCACTTAACAATTCCAAGTAGAAAAACCTTATTGTAAACAAGGCATAATATTTATTGGTATAATCATCGTAATTTTGAAATTATTTTGCTACTTGCATTAGAAACTATTTCATTGTTGCAAACTTAAGTGATTAAATTCGTTTTCCATGAAAAATTTTATAATGCAAATCATAAATTAATTTTACAATGTAACGTTGATTATACCGATAATAATAATATAAACTCATTTCTTAATATTTTTAACACATTTACTAAGATCTAAACAGATAAAAAAAATAATAATAAAAAAACTTTGAAACTAAAATTTTTTGAACATAAAATAATTTGGGTTTGTATTTAGATGGTTCGTATCTCAAAATCTAGAAAGGATACTTCTAAACTAAACTAGGATAAACTAAACTAACTTGTAAACTGTAGTATGATGCCATTTGAAATTTAATATTCACATCAGATTCTATACCTATGATAAAATTTCAAAACCCATGACCATCAGATAAGAAAAAATAATTATTGAAATTAACATGGGCTCTTATGGGCTAAAATTTCAATAAATCATAATAAATAAATGATAATTTTAAAGATAACGTATTAGGACGGTGCAAAATTGAAAATTTTCTTTTCTTACAACTTCTTAGTCAAATCCCGCATTGTAGCTAATTTCCTGAAACTTATTGATTTTTTTTGTATTGTTGGATACATCAACCTGATATTATTCTATAAATTTAGTCCGCGGTGACAGACATATATAACATAATATCACAAAATAGATATGTTTAGTTTTTTATAATGACGATTTTTTTTAAATTTATTTGGCAATTCATAAAAACAACTTAATTTTCCTTTGGTTCTAAATCGATTAAAAAAAAAAAAAAAAAGTCTAATGCAAGTAAGAAATTAATGTTGTATTTTGTTTCAAATCTTGAATAATTAACTTTAATTCAATCATTTATATTGTAATACAGTTATAATTGAATTTGAATAAATCTAAAAATTGCAATTAATATAGGAATTTAAACCAATTTTAACTTTAATTTTTATATCTATAGATAAATTAATCCGATGAAAAGTTGCTAATAACATAATAATTTTAATAATATTAATAATTATCACATAATTTTTTTTATGCTCAAACAGAACTTTTCCAACCCTAATTATGTATATTATAAGAACCTTGACTATTAATATCATTTATAATGTAAGCAAATATGAATATATAAATACAACTACATATTTTGACAGTACAATAACTAGAGTACAATTACTATAATCACATAAAACTTTAAAAAAAATTGTATATGTATAATATGTATAAAATATATAGTGTCACTAATAATAACATCATAATTATTTGCTGTACACAATAGCACGTAATAAATAGTACAGTAAAAAAAGTAGTTGCAAAAAAAGGTAGAAAATACAACAGTAATATTACTCATATCATAATAAATACACGATCAATTTTAATTAGGTACCAATAAATTGTTGATCAATCAATATGATATCAAATAACTAATAAAGATAAAGTTCTTTGTTTTTCCAAGTACCTTTTTTGTTCCCAATATATTTTTTTTCTACTTTGACCTACAATATAAAAACTTAATTTTTTTTATTTTTTTTTTTATTAGAAGTAAAGTTATAACATAACAACTTCAATTTCTCTTCATTTATTTTGATATTATTAGTTGTACATAAAATTTATATCACAAGAGAAAAAATATATATATAAACAAAACAAATTGATAGTACGTTACAAGAAGTTTATTATTATAGAGAAAGAAAGTCATGTTTTTCATGTTTTTTTTTTATCAATCCTTACGGTTGTAAAAGTGAGAAGTTTTAGTGTCCATTTTCTATACTTCTTCCTAAGAACAAATGATCTTTTTGTTAGAAACAAATGACTTAGAACAAGCGTCTGCTTTCAACATCATTTTTCTAAACCATCTTTAAAGCCCTAGTATGTTTTTTTTCACCCTTCTCTGGTTTATGTGTGTATATTTTTTTGCTTCAATTTTTAAAAATTCCTCTCTCTCTCTCTCTCTCTCTCTCTCTCTCTCTCTCTCTCTCTCTCTCTCTAGCAATCTTTTACCCATTATTATTTTATTTATTCAGTAAATTTTTAAAATATTTAAATTGTTCTTTAATATATATATATTTTTTTTTTTGAGTCATCAATGTTTATGGCTTACCTTTTGGTTGCTAGTATTCATTACTTATCTTAGAAAAGAGATTCATTAGAAATGCTTATTTATTCCTTTATGACAATCATTATCATGACGATATAGAAAGTATACTAAACCTTTATAAGAAAGCTATATATAAGAACAATAAAAAATGTTACTTATATATATATATATATATATATATATATATATATATAAAAGGAACCAGATGTCACTAGTATTAAGAAAATATAATACTCTATAAAAGTAAACAATATACTTGAAAAAAAGAAGTATTTATACTGAGAAGATCAAAATGTAGTATACTTAAATTTACTACGTGACAATAAGCTTCTTTTATTTTATTATTATTATTTTTTTCACTACTTTTGAAGTGAGAGAAAAATACTATAATACTACAGGAACGATAAAAATTTCGTTCGTCACTAAAAAAAAAAAAAAAAAGTAATTTATAAATTTTAAGTAAAAATAATGTTTTAAGAAACTCAAATATTATACTTTTTTATATAACTCAGCACTTTTAATGAATGAATATGAATTCTTTTGGGAAATTTTCCAGACAAATATTCTTAGTAATTTATCTTTTAGATATACCAGACTATTCATCTTTTTCATACTATTTATTATGTAAAATTTATTTTTAAAATGTTTTAATATTCTTTTAAAGAAATTATAAATATAGTGAAAACTTTTAGTAATGTTTTTACTAATTTGACTACCATACAGCACATATTTAAAATTAATTTATTTAACCTTATGTCTTTATGATATCAATAATACAAAAACGAATGTAGAAAGCGTAATCAAATTAATACAAAATAAGAGAGTATGGTCTAAAATTTAGTTTGCCCATAAAAGTAAAAAAAAAAAAAAAAAAAAAAGTAATAATATAAATCTTAAAACTTTTTTTTTTAATGTCAGTTATTTTTAATAACTAACTATAATATAGGAACATAAAATTTAATGCTTTTATATAAAGTTAATTGATATTTTGTATCATTACTTGGAAAATATATACGTTATAAAAATTACAGGTATATATAGTGAGAGAGATGATGCTATAGAAAAGAAACCACTCATATTTTTTCCTTTACTTTACTTTTTTTTCTTTTCTTTTCTTCGTCTTTTTTCATCTTGCTTTTTTTTTTTCTATCTTTCTTTCTTGGCCTCACTTACAAAGTTATGGTAGAGTATCTCATTTACTGCTTTCATAACTCTACACTTTGCTGTGCATCGTGGTCATATTATATATATAAGACAGCCTGCAAGATCTGCTTCTTTTCTCTTCAAAAACCATTTTCTGACGTCATAACGGCCACTTAGCTTTGCTAACGGCTGAGCTTTATTGCTCCGATTATTCAAATGAAATACCTACCACCACCATTGCATTTCAACCACTATAACCTACCTGCTCTATATCTGTTCTTTATTTATAATGAATTTACATAAAACTAAAATAACTCTATACATAAAAAGGTGATATATCTCAATTTTTTTTTATATTCAACAATTTCTTATTATGTTAAATTTTACAATGATGAATATTTGTGGTTAAAAAAAAAAAAAAAAAAAAGACTGTCTCTAGTTTACTTTGAATTTTTATTATTATTAAAATTTTACACATGTTGTATGAATTTATTAAAGAATATTATGAAACGAACTTACTTAATTTTACACATAAATTATTTTCATATTTTATTAAAAATTTGTTACGCTTATATTAAGTGTATGTTTTCATACAAAATTTCACTGTCTTACACTTTCTATACATGGAAAGTGTTTTTTGAATATACTTTGTTTAAAATAGCTAGAAATATTTCAGAACACTATTCAATTCAGTAATTCAATATAAAAAAATAACAATTTTTTTATTATAAAGCTAATAATAGAATAAAATTAAATGTAAACAAATAAAATTAATCCTTTTTTCTATTTATAGAATGAACAATAGTACTACCATTTTTAATGAATTAATCTGTCATATTCCAAAGAAGAGAATTGCATATTAAAAAAAAAAACTTAATAATTCACAGCTTTAAGTTGCTGCGCATATAAGCGGATTCAATATTTTCTATGTATTCTTCGTATTTATTTACACATAGATTATACCAACTATTAATGCAAGTATAAAATAGACCACAATGCACCTGATTTTCTAAAGAGAAATTCATTATAGATTACTTTAACCACACTTAAGTATTATAGGATTAAAGATTTGTTGAAAATAATTATTGTTGTATTAATGTTACCAACGTAGCAGTATTATAGGATGTATCCACATAACATCATATTTAAGGTAGAACGTCACCGACTTGGACCAGAAATCTCTAAAAGAAGAACTATATTTTCACAATAATTTTTTGTACATTATTTATTTACACACCATAATTTTCAAATAAATACGAGTCAATTTAAAATAAATTTTTTGTTCCGAAAAAAGTTTTAATAATATTTTTAAATTTAAAAAAGTTTCTAATTTGACTAAAATTTTCCGCTTAAATTTGAATTTCCACATTTCCATGTTATTATAACATGTAAGTAGAAAAACTTAAATATTTGATCGTATTTTCACATGTTAGACGTAACTAAACCACGTATTATAATTCACGACCGTCTAGTTTGCGAGATATCAGTCAGTCACCTACCCCCTTAATGCGCTTGCAAGCCATACTGGAGTAATGAATAACATTGCTCAGCATAGGACAAAACTTAGATTTTGGCTATTTTCTGTGGGAAATCAGTTATTTTTTTGTTAAATTAATATTATTTTTCTCACATATTTGAGATACTAATTCAATCTATTAACAACATCAATGCTCTCAAAAATATTTCTTAGTATTTTTAAACTGCCAAAATGAGTCATGCGGTTCATGTTATTGAGTGATCCAACTTGAGTCAACTTTAACATAAATGCATACACCCTATAGCCAATCATTGCAGGTGGAAAAAAAAAGCTCACAATCATTCATTAGCATTTTGGAATCATCCTTTATAGTTTTTCTTTTATTATTGAGAGGAGTGGGGTACTTCAACATCGAGGCCATGTTATACTATAGACAGACACACTTTTTTAAATTTAAAAACAATAAAAAGTTTTGATGTAATTTTTCCATAGACAACAAACACATAATAAACAATAACAAATCAAGTTTTAGAAAGAAAAAATGCTTTTTACATGGTAATAAAATGTTACTTGATGTTTAGAGAATTTCGTCAAAATAGCTTATCATATATCATGGTGTCATAAGCTACAAACTTAGTTTAAAGTAATTACAAAATATTTATTAAAGGAATAGACCAGAAAAAACATAAGCATTTCTATCACAAAAAAATGCAATGGGACTTACATAAATAACTTTAGTTTATCTCAAAACCCAACTGTAGCTCCGTAGCAGTGATCAGAAAATTACGATTTATGCAACCCATACAACTTTTTTTAAACTAATTTTTGCACGTTTCTGACATCAGAAACATGAATACTCTCGCAAATTGAATACTTTACAGCATTTTCACTTTTCACGCTCTCTCGTGGGGCTATATATTAGCATTCTGGTAAAAATTGTCATCAGTTTTGAAGATCCCATTTCGTGTTTATTCATTAAAAAGCACATAATTATATTGTTTTATGTGGTCTATGGCTTTAAGAAACATTTTACTTAAACAATTTTTTGTTTTATTTTTTGTGTTTGTGTGCGAGTGTGTAATATAAATGTTTCAGAACATATTCATGAGCAAGTAGTTAAATTATAATAATTACTATACTCTTAGTCAAAAGACTTAATTCATTCTGAACAAGATTACTTTTACATTCCATTTCACAAAATCGTTTTTCGTCTTATTTAAATTGTTTACTTTAACAATGAGTTTAATATAAGACAATTATTTTATCCATGCTTTTTGTAGTCATAATAATAAAAAAAATGTATATAATAAGGAATAATTTTTATTTTCTAGAATGTTTATTAAAACCATTTTATTTTAAACTAAATATATATAAATGATATATTATATAATTTTATTAATAAATATATTTATTTTAATATTATTTAAAAATTACAAGCTAACTTTAACACTAAAAAGCTATTTAGGTGAAAATTTGTGCTTATTATATAAAAATATATTTTAATTTTCCTAACGAAGGTGAATTTTATGCGTAAACACAGAATTTTTCAACGTGTTATGAAAAAGTAAATTAATTAGTTTTAAACAATAAATGTTTTTTTTTTTAATTTTTTTTATGTGAAGTTTTTTTTTTTTTTTTTTTTTTTTTTTTTTTTTTTTTTTTTCACAATTTTTAATTTTACAGAAAAAAAAATGAAATTTTTTAAATGAAACTTTCACTGTTTGTTTATAAACATAATCTAGGTCATTTAGTTTATTATAACTTGCATGGTCGAATATACTGTAAAATGTTATAAATTATAATGTTAATAAAGTAGATGGATATAAATGAAATTTGTATAATTTTAAATTATTGAGGGACAAAAATTGCGTACAAAATTTTAAACAAAAATGATGTATAAAATATTTTTGACAAGCATGACAACATTTTAATTTTTGATCTATAATTTTTGTAACTTTTACTGTTCATGGTTGATAAATTGTTAGTATTATTATTGTATATTACAAAAAAAAAAAAAAAAGTTAACTTGCATTAAAAAAAATCTTATTACTGTATATAGTCACAATAACTTTACGAAATATGCAATTTAAATAGAGAAATGAACATTTAGAAGAAATTTAAATTAAAACGTTTCTAATGACGTCACAAATATCTGTCTCTGATCTCTTCTCTTATGTTATCACATCACATAGATCATACACTTCCAATTCTATTACTGTATATATTATGCATAAAATCTTGGTTATAATAAACAAATATAATTTAAGATTAGAAAATAATATGTGACTTTTGAATTCTACCATAAATGAAATAAAACCCTGTATTATAATATATCACACACAGGCATACACCTTTTTATTTTTTATTTTTTTTTAGATTATAAAATATACTATGGCTATTTTACATGTCATTGTACATATAAAAGAGAAAAAAAATACAGTATATTTATTTATTGATCGTAGAAAATAACGTTGAAACCCCAAGGGTATGAATTGATAGAGGATAAATTAGATTTTCTAACTGGAAATAAAATTCCAACATATGTAAAAATACGTATGTAAAAATTGAAAAAAAAAAAAAAAAAAAAGGAAAAAAGAACAGTAACAGAAGTATAGTTATAATGCGTTAATAATAAAGTTTTTTTGTAGCATTTAAAATACTTTTATTGTTACATATTATAAATAATATGTCATTCTGATTGATTATGAAAAATCATTCAACACTAATATTATTTATCTTTATGACAGTAATTGTGATTCATTTCTCATATATTTATATATGATATAAATTTTAAATTAATGAATTGTAAAATACATTAACACACACACACACACACACACACACACACACACACACACACACACACACACACACACACACACACACACACACACACACACATACATATATATATATATATATATATATATATATATATATATATATATATATATATAATCGTTTAAAAATATTATTACACACCTGAGATACCAATAATTTTTATACATATTTTTTGACAATGTATTTTACATTTTACGAACATTTTATTTTTAAGATAATTCATTATATTATACATTTTTATGGTTCTATATATATATATATAATATTTCTATAAAAAATACATGATTATTGAAATGGATCAATTAAAATTTTACATTGCATTGTTTTTATTTTTTAGAGAGAGAGAGAGAGAGAGAGAGAGAGAGAGAGAGAGAGAGAGAGAGAGAGAGAGAGAGAGAGAGAGAGAGAGAGCGAGTAAAAATGTTATTATTGGTTTCAGTCATAATTGGTGTGTATCTTTTAAATTAATTTTCTAGTGTTACACTGATTTTCTTTTAGGCATTTAAAAAAATTTACATTATTAAAAGATAAATTAGAGAGAGAGAGAGAGAGAGAGAGAGAGAGAGAGAGAGAGAGAGAGAGAGAGAGAGAAATTACATATTCTACCTATTTAAAAATGTAGTATTAAAATACAAGAACAACGTTTAAATTTAGCTTCGAAACTACTATATTTCAATACAATTTTGATTAAAAGCATTTTATTATCATAACCTTTTAAATAATTGTACACTAACAAAATAAAATGGTACTTGCAATTTAATGTTCTGACGTTATTAATGAGTATAGAGAAACAGAATAATATTGTATGTCATATATTTACATGTGTCATCTCAATGTGTTACTTTAATGTGGTTTTTCAATACTCTCACAGTAGGGAACTTTAACAGAGAAGCAACATCCCCGTGTCTTAGGCAGACCCGCAACACTCATTACGTTAAACTTGGCAACGCTGCAGACAAAATTACTATAGCGCGCTCTCCGATTGGTTCCTCAAATCAGCCACTTCTGGCCTCTGATTGGTGCTTCAAAAAGTAACGTTGCCAAGTTAAAACTGTTGAGTGTTGCGGTCTGCCTAAAACATGGGGATGTCGGTTCTCTGCACGCTAGTTTAAAGTTCTCTAGCTCACACACACTAAAATTATGTGTGTGTTTTTTTTCAGTGTAAAAATACATTTGTTTGATTATAAGTTGAATTGAGTTGCAATTAAATCTGATGTTCTTGTTATTATATATACTCTCCACTCCCCTTCTTCTGACAAGTACATACAAAGTGGTGGGTGGTATTATTATATGACTCACCCCTTGTCCACTTTATAAGTTTCTTTATGATTAGTCTTTTTTTTCTCTCTCTCTCTCTCTCTCTCTCTCTCTCTCTCCCTCCTTTCTCATTTACCCCCTGCTTTCATAAACATTATACTGCAGTATTAAACCACGAGCCAAAAAGACTCTTTAAAAAGTATAAGAGAAAATCTAAAGATGTAAAGGAACATTTTCATTCTCTATATGTATATATACTTATATAACCAAATGGTGTGTGTGTGTGTTCGTTAGTTTAGTTTTTAGAGATCTAAAAACGAAAAAGGATCGCAAAACCACACTAAAATATATGAAAGAAAAACTTTTTTTAGATATATAAAATGCGACCTTTTATATAAATTTAACCCTTATAACTAGTCTCTGGGTATGACTTACTTACTTGCTTTATTTTATACATGTAAAGTTATTTTGTCTATAGAAAAACCTTGTTTTGTAGCCAACCCTATGTACTTTCCATTATAACAGTATATTATGAACTAACTCAATTTTTTTTCTCTTGCGTTTATATACTGTAAAAATAATGAACTTAAATGTCTACATTTTACTTTTCAGAGAAAAAATAATAAAAAAGATTTTATTTTTTTGTTACCTTTCAACAAATAGAATAAAAAATAAACTAGGAGAAATATTAAATTGGCTTTTTCTTTAATGAATATAATATAAAGATTCAAGCTTATACAAGTAGCATACTTTTTACTGAATATTTCTCAGCACTTTTTGATTAAAACTCATAAAATAATGTGTGTGTGTTTTTAAATACTTTTGAGAACATGGCTATACATAAATAAATTAAAAGTGTAGATATAAAAAAATATATATAAATTGGAAATAACTGACATTGACTTAAAAAGTTCGTATAGTAGTAATAATTGTTAAAAATCAAGTTACAACAAGCATAAATTTAAAATATTTATTCTATATTTATCTTTGCTATTCTGGGTGAATACCAAAAGGCAGTCATATTTTTCTTCTTCTGATCCTTTACAGGTTCAGTTAGTGCCATTTGGAGTAAAACCTGTTTTGAATTATCCGTTTATGTCTGTGTACCAATGATGATTTGTTAGATATATGAAGTAAAATAGTAAGAGAAGAAAACATTAATTATAATAAATATGTTAATATGATGCAGATATACGTATAAGAGAAATATAAAACTCGCATTGACAGTAATTTCTTTAACCTATAAATTGTAAGTTTGACCCAAAAAAGACCCGAATTTTTGTATCCTATAAGTTTGTTCTGTAAAGTATAGTGAGGCTTCTTAACAATGGTTGGCTGCCCCCAAAAATTAGACACATTTATTGGTTGATCTTGTTGTTTTTTTGAGACGATAAAAGTGAGTCGCATGTTGAGCATGGAACTTTTTTTTCGTGTAGTTTCATTCATTCTTATCAGGTATAAAGTTCTAAACGAAGAAATAACAATTATCAACCATACAGTTAATGTCGTCATGATCAGGTGTTTTTAACACAAGGAAAATATCGCAGGTGGCTCAATATTTGTGTGTAATATATAGAACGAACTATACTAAATTTTAAATGCATTGCCAACAAGTATTACAGTTGTATTACCCTATTAGAACAAAATTAAAAATGATTATCCGCTAAAAACTTATCTTATAGACGTGTCAATGATTATCTTGAAACTAAATAGCAATAAAAAGTAAAATATTGAATGTTTGAAATTTGTGTTTGTATAATTTTATTTTTTACTTATAGTTATGACAAGTTTTACTCTGTAAACGTTTTGTTCTCTATTTTATTCTAGCAGTATTTGTTTGTGTGTTTTAGTCACGAAACGAAATAAAATTTGTAATCGTTAACTAATGTTTCACTTAATTATTGTAGCAAGTTTTTTTTTTTTTTTTGAAAGGGTACAGAGAGTGCTTTGGGTATACTGTCTTAAGAAACTAGTAGGAAAAAGAAATGAAATACCAATTTAAATTTTGAAACAAAAACAGATCAGAAAGAAATGAATATATTAACTGTTTTGAAATTTGATATATATATATATATATTTTTTAATATTTCATAATGTATTATTTTTTAATGACATTTTATATACAATAAATTGTTATATATTATATGATAATAATCTTGTATCAATAAATAAAGTATATTATACATAACACAAGTGGCGCAGTGAATCATCAAAAATTTAGATTTTATTTTGCTGATACGTGCAAGTGATAGGGGGTGCGGTGAAAATGTCACTTACATTTTGTTTGCTTGACTTAACTTTGACGACACGTGCATGCCAGCGAGATTTGATGTTGACAAAACAACGACGTATCACACATCAATCTTCTCTCCTGCCTGCCTGCCTGCATGGCAACATAATAATAATATACTCATGTTTATACTACCTTACATCATCATATCAATTTCAAACTTTTGTAATAAGATCTGATTAAAAATATTATTAAGGTTTACTCAGTTTAGTAATATTATGATGACTAAATTGTTTCATCTTCTTGAGCAAGGGTTATTACTATTTAAGTTAAAAATATTATTTTTTTTATATAAAACGGCTGAAAAATAAACAAACATATATTTTCAAGTGAATTAAGAATTTAATTTACCTATAGAAGGCAACTTACTCGTAATTCTGCACTTCTCACAGAGTACAGGTTTGAGCTACTTACTATTGCTTGGTATGTACCCGAAGGAAATGAAAAACTTGCAAAACAATGGGAGTAAATGTCAACATTTCAATGCATTCTTTGCCACCCACCACCCGCTCTATATCTTGGTCTGTGAAATCTATATGGCAATATTGCCATATTTACAAGTTTTGCATAAGCCTGATGTGTTGCAAAATTTAGATTTCATTTCGGTACGTGAAGTGTGAGAGCACAACGCGTTGCTTGATGCGTGTTTACGTACATGCATTTCATGACGGCGCACAGCATTCGGAAGTTGCATGATTGATGTGAATGCACCGTCTAGCCTGCCTATAGAGTTGCCACGGTTTATCTAGGCTGTCATGGCGAATGCTGGTTTTTGTATTTAGATCGTGGCTGCCCCGTATATGCGGTTTTCATTGTACCTATCAATAAGAAAATGTCTTGATGAGACTATGGAGAGGGTGTAGCACGATAACACTTAACATGGCAAGCCAAGCTACTTTTCCGTCACGTGACTCAATATAATGCATGCGGTAATTAGACGCACTAGGAACTGAGCTTCAGCTTTATTATCATTTTTAGTCTGCCTTGTGGCATACATTTTCAATACACCTATACATTACGATACATGACGTAGGAAGAAGGTGTACAAGAAGTAACAAAAAGATGAAAGTAGAACCTCGTATTGATGTGGTTCATTCTTTTGTATCATTTTAGGATTGTCATAGAATACCGTCCTTGGAGCCACGTCACGTCATGTTTATAGTGTTGTTTGTGTTTAACTTTAGGATTATTAGCCTTGAGCAACTACTATGTATTACAATACATCTCTTAGTATAGGTATATGTATTGCTGTAACTGATAGGTTTCATAAAGAGAATTTTAGAATCTGTTTTTGGGAAACTTTAATACAAACGGCTTTTTTGTAAATTTATTTTTTATATAATAGAGGTATTGAAATAAACAAATATGTAAACAGAGAGAGAGAGAGAGAGAGAGAGAGAGAGAGAGAGAGAGAGCATACATAGGCACAAGATGTATATTAATACAACTTATAAAAATTTCAAACACAGATATAAATTTGGAAAACTAAAGATTTTTATTTATCATTTTAATATGTGTATTGTGCACAGTAAAAAAGTATGATATAGCTTTGTACTTTATTTTTGTGAATACTACAACTTTAAAAAATTAGTTTCATTATTCCTTAAAAAAAAGGCTATTTAACTATATATCTTAATTATGTTTTGTACGTTATTTGAAAAATGAAACTATATTGCTTTTCAAATGTTATTTATTTTATACTTTAATACTCTGTAGCTTTTATATATATATATATATATATATATATATATATATATATATATATATATATATATATATATATAGAGAGAGAGAGAGAGAGAGAGAGAGAGAGAGAGAGAGAGAGAGAGAGAGAGAGAGAACAAAATTAAGAATGCCTCAATTTATTATGCTTTGGTGTATGTACTGTACACGTATGGTATGTTACAATAAAGTTTCTTTGAACAAGAGGTTTGTTCAATACAACATGTATAACGTACGTACGTACACTAGAATAAAGCCATTAAGTTTATACTAGTGAAAGGTTTTATAAATTAATATAACAAACAACATTTGTATCAACTTTCTTTCTTTCTCTTTTTTTTTTCTTTCATTCTCTTTTTTTTTTCTTTGTATTTAAGTTTATTTATTAAATAATAAATACTCCAAAAAAAAATACGTTTCCTATAAAATAAAAACATAACTCCACTCCTTTTAAATTTACAAAGTCTTACAATCATGCGTTCAAATAAAAGGTTGTGTAAAAGAGCAGATACTTTATTTTTACTGTTTCGTGTTTTTTTTAGTAGCAATTGAGACTGTTTTTGTTGTTGTTGTGTATGTTTTTGTTGTCGTGTCTCCATTTTTTTTTTTTTTTTTTACTTACTGTACCCATGAGCAGTTTTATACCCAGTATTGAGAAATTTTTATACACAAGATTTTTTTTAAGCCTCGAGTGTACACTTAAAACCTGAGACATCTTTAAAATGAAAAAATAATTTAAAACCATTTGTCTCTTTTATGTATTAATATTTTAGAAAGATTTTAAATATAAATTTTTGTCAAAACTACAAAAAAAAAATAAATATACAGAACAAAGTGTAATAATAAACTGTAACAATAACCAGTTCATCACTTTTTATACTTTAAACTGGTTCAATGAAGTAAAAAAATATATATGGTGGTTATTGCAAGAACAACTATGGAAATAGAGCATAAAAAAGCAGAACTGCAATCAAACTTTTTTTTTTACATTTCAGTTTATATTTTAAACCTGAAAAATTAAATGCCACGTGTTACTGTATTTTTAACGTCACAGAAGTATGGATGACGTATTAATATTACCATCGTCTAAGTACAATTTTATAAAAATGCAGAATTAATTTAGTTTTATAAAACGTTGCTTTATATAATTCAGACTATATTAATATGATAACTTGAAAATTAACACACTAACATGAGAAAAAAAGAATATGAGAGATAGAGATAGAGAGAGAGAGAGAGAGAGAGAGCATACACACAGGTACGAGTTGTTTATTCATACAATTATAAATATTTCAAACATTTTATATAAATTTTGAAAACTATCGATTTTATTTTAATACTTTAAATAAGTAGACGGTAAGTTTTATATCTTATTGAGAATACAATAATAAAAACTAATGTAAAATTATATACATATTACAACATTTCTATATTTAGATCATATTAGATTATTTGAATATTATTATATTAAATTTACTTCTTTTCATATTATATGATGTGATGTCTACTATAAGATATTCCATATTTAGGTCGTTCAAAGTCTTACTTTTTAGTCTCACTTTTTTTAGATTTTGTTTATAGTAATTTTATATTAGTTCGAATTAAAGTTTTGAAAGAGTTCATCACATCTAGGATTATCAAAGCATTCAAAAATCAAAAAAAAAAAAAATTTTTTTTTTGACATCCTCCTAGGTATTTAAATTAACAATAAAGTTGTACCTTTTGCTCAGCTGTTCGAAGACTAGCTTGCTGACCATACTTCATGGCATAAAATTTATTTTTAATATCTTAAGATTCCATATTGAGACTTACATATTAATGTAATGTAATTACCAAAATACATGTTGTTTTTGTATATAGCAGTACAATATAATTAATGTAATTTTGTAACACAGTGGCTTACACACAGAACTGTTTTTTTCTCTTTTCTCTAAATTCAATAAGGATAATTATTCATTCTTATTAATTTGTAACGTAAGTTCTACACTATAGAAGGTCTTGCGGTAAAAACTAAAACTTTTATTTACAATATCTTTATTATTTTAATTTCAGTAGTTCGTCTTCTTGTATAAAAAAAGAAAATTTAAAATTTACACTATCTACTTTAACACTGCAGACAGTTTTTTTTTTTTTTTTTTTTTTTTATCCCAAAACTTTTTATTACACTTTTAACACATTATAATATACTCATTAAAAATTCAAGACAAAAAAATTTTGTGTTACAAGCAACATGCAATATAATTAGTATTTTTAGCTAATTAATTTTTAAGAGAAATGCAATTTTAATATATTATATGCATGCATTTTTTGTTACTTTATTTTTTATGGTCTATATAATATTTATGAAAAAAGTTTTAATGGGATAAAATTCTATATATTTTTTTTAAATAAAACATTTAATAAAGTCTAATAATATTAAATAACTCTCAATTTTATAACGCAGTAAACTTCTTTATTAGCGCGCATAGCATAATTTAATAAGAAAAATATGCAATAATTTTGAATGCAGAAAAAATGCAATGAATTTATATTTTTCATTATTGTGGTATTAAATATATTTATGCTATGAAGAAATTTTTTTTTAATATGGTTGAAGGTATACTTTAATTTATTAAAAAATATAAATACTCTAGTTCAAAACTTAGCATTTCATTCTTTCCTGCAACCAATTTAAGAATCGAGATTCCAGTTTCAGTTTCTTTATTGATCATAATACCATGGTGGTTAATTATTTGATTCAAAACAAAAGTTACTATATAATATATAAATACACGAGAAAAAAAATTCCAGTTAAAGAATTTTACATTTTTATGGAAAGCATATTTATAATTCATTTAATCTTATTTGTATAGTATATAAATTTATAAATAAATCTGTAAATATAAGTTTTATATTTCACTTTAAAATTGTGATTTTTTTTTAAATTATTGACTTTCATAATTATGATATGATCAAAATAATAAATTATTGTCAGTAAAGCATTAAATAATTGTAAATCTCAATGCGCGTTGTACTTTTTTTTTTGTATGAATTTGGAATTGTCAAAACAAACAAAAAAGTAATATAAATTTGTGAACACACTATCAAAACTACGTAGCTTATGAAACGTTGAATCAAGCAATAAATTATTGTAAACATAAAAAATAAAATACAAATTGACGAAATATTGAAAATTATAAACTATAAACAAAGTTTATACCTTAAAATAAATTTTAAAATAAAAATAACAACCTGTCAAAACTAATTATTTTATTAAAAGCTTTTATATATGACAAATATGCTAGACAATATTTATGTGGTAAAATATATATTATTTGGAATGTTTTTTTTTCTAAAGCATACATTAAAAATGGGTAGTTAAGTTAAAAATAATTAAAACCTTAATGATTATGAAATTTATTAAAAGAGCGCAGAACATATAATTAATGAATAAAATTTATATTAGCATATCATACAAAATAAGAGCACATCTCCCCGTTATATATAAATTATATATAGTTACATACACAATTAATATTGCTAATCTAATAAAGTTAAATGGATAAAAACAAAATAGATGAATGAGTATAGAAAAAATATGAAATTCAGTTATTATTTTATATTTATAATATGAATAAACAATTTCTAAATCTTGGCGCATTATTTACTAAAAATATCATGTCATGAGTTTATTATACGTATTTTTATTCTATTTTTTCCTTTTTATCTTTTCAGTCATTATAACAACCAACTGCAATTACAATAAAGTAGTATTACTACCATAATTATAATATTTCGTGTTTGTTTGCTGCTATTTAGTTTTGCTTTGAAAATCAAGGGCATTTTCTGGTCCAATGGAGGTTATCAGTTTAGCGCGCGGGGTGATGCGGGGAAAGCTAAGGGTACCCTAATTTAACATTACGCTTATGGGGAAAAACACGTTTTTTGCGATTTTTGAGAAAACTACTCCACCGATTTCGGAGAAATTTAAATGAGAAATACTAGACATACTTTTACGTGTTTTAAGCTATAGAAATTTTTTAAGAATTTTTTAAACCGATAACCTCCATTGCTGTATTTTTATCTCAATTTCTTTTTTTCCTTTTTTTTTCTATATTTCATTGAATTATCTAATATCCTCTATATTGTATACTGGGACTGAAGAGAATAGATTAAACAATAAATTGAGAAACAATCATACAATATTAACAATCACTCTTATTGTTTGACCATTGGTCAAGCAATCTAATTTCTAATGACATTGATTATTTAGCAATATTATATTATATGCAGTATGTGCCATCTCATATGTATTGTTTGTTATGGCATTATAAACAATGACCCCCCTAACCACCATAATATGTTAAACTATAATCCTTGGATTAACCTTACTCTCTCTCTCTCTCTCTCTCTCTCTCTCTCTCTCTCTCTCTCTCTCTCTCTCTCTCTCTCTCTCACGATATATTACATACACAGTATGGTTTTATATATACGTATGTACATAATAATAATAATAATAATAATACCCATGCATTCATAACAACAACAAAATTAATTATTATATCTAATATTTTATACATGTATTATAATGAAATGTAATTAAAATTTTTAATTATTAATTAATTAAAGTAAAACTTATCCTTTCGTTACATCAGTATTACTCTATATATGTATACATATAAACTGAGGCAATAATAATATCTAGATAAAGTTCTAATTTTATTATAATGTTAAAGGTAAAATTTGTGGAAGATATTTTCATATACACAGAAAATATAAATTATATAATGTATATTTTGTATTTTAACATAATACTAATATTTCACTTTTATTTAAATTATTTCTTGAAAATTATTTAATTTTTCTGATTCAATTTTATTGCAAATGTGAATAATACTTATTATGTTTACTTTACGAATGAATTAAAATATATACTAAATACTCAAAAACATTCTTTAAGCTTCATTATAAATTATTATTATTGTTGATTTTAAAAATCTCAAAATGAGACTTTCAAAAGTGATATGATCTTGAAATCTGTTTGTATTATCACAGTAGAAAGGAATATAAAAATTCAAATCATGTCACTAGCACAACGTCTCACAGGTTGCATACTTTATATTGCGCCCTCTTTTCACTGAACTATAAATGACGCTTTTCTTACATTGTTACGTATGAGTTTTAGTGAAAATTAACATTAGTTCTGGAGATACCATTTAATAATTGATAGTGGAAATGGCAATCTGTTTGGCTTAAAATATGTCTCTTTATTTTAGTTTAATATAGGTTAATTATTTTATAGTATTTTAGATGTACTAAAAAAAGGGATGAAATTTAATATCAAACTTCTTTTTATTATTGGGGGGGGGGGGGGAAGGAAATTTTAATTTATTTTTTACTTTACTTTAAAGATCACATAAAAATATATTAAATTACACTTTAAGTTTAATGTTCAATGTATAATGTAGTTTAAAGCTGTATGGTTATTTTCAATATTTTTTCTTGTGTTTTATTACTATCACTTTTTTTTTCCAAGAGTTTTATTGCATATAGATGAAAGTTGCAGTGATGCGATATTTCAAATGTAGGACACGAAGTGTAGTTTGCATTTTTTTTTCTATCCCAGTAATAAGGCTTGCAAAAGTGCTTACAAACCAACGTGCATGAAAAGTCATCCTTTTTACAGTCACATCAACTACATTTCAAATAATAATAATAATAAAGAGAGAGATGATGGTTTAATATTCATACATATATGTAAAAAGGTATGCTTTTATTTTTATTGTATTTTATATCAAACATACTTTTTTTTTTCTAGCGGTGTCAATAAAATAAAGTGCTGAATAATTTTTTTTAAGATATATATACTTTTAAGTAATATTATGTATACGTGTTGGAAAAAGAAAAAAAATAGGAGCAACATTAATTTATTTTGTATTTAAGATACACAGGAAAAAAGAGACTGAGTTATGTATTATGTTGTCTCGTAGATGCTCAAAATATATTACTTAACTGTACCAACTATGTGGTAACTTTTACCTGAGTTATCATATTATTTATTTATTGTTACAATCAGTGGCATAAATTGCATTAAAATGTCAAAATATTAAATAAAATACATAAATAAATTAAATATCATAAAATAAAGTCACTGTCATTATAGTAAAGTAAGATGTTCAGCAAGGAAATATTATTTTGTAGATGTGCATACTTGTATTGTGAAACAAATTTGTGAGCTTTCTCTGTATGATTTTATGCTGTCATTAAATTTTTCTACATAATATATGAAATAAAATATTAATAAGTACTTCGTCACTAATATTTACGTGTATGATAATGTACTAGACTTCTATATTATATACTGTAGATATGGCTCATCTAAGTAGTGTGTTGCATGGACTGGCAAAATATAATGCTCTATTTGTAGATATAAATAGTACGTATAGAAATCACTCTTTCGTTTCTCCTTACAAATTTAAAGCCACATAAAACAACATTTTGTGCTTTTTAATGAATGAACACAAAATGGGATATTCATAACTGAGGACAATTTTTACCAAAATGTTAATGTAGCCGCACGAATGAGCGTAAAAATACTGTGAAATTTGCAATTTGCGTGAATATTCATGTTTCAGCCGTCAGAAACATGCAAAAATTAGTACAAAAATGTTGTGCGGGTTGCATAAATCGAAATTCTCTCATCACTGCTACAGAGCTACAGTTAGATTTAGAGACAAACTCAAGCTATTTATGTGAGTCCCATCAAGTGTATTGTGATATAAATGCTTATATTTTCTTCTGGTCTATTCCTTTAAGTTCAACGTTTCGATGCAATATTATAGGTTTAGAATGTCATTAAAAATGTTAGTATTTGTTGCCGTTTTTTTACATGCTAAAGATGAATTTGCAATGATTACGAGAAGATCAACTTAAATTTTGATATTAATATAATAAATACTAGATCAATATTAAAGAAAAGGATAGAATAACCAGCAAGGGCCTTAACACAGTAGAAGTTCTATGGAGAGGTCGAAGTCTCGCATGGCACAGTGTTTTGTTATAAAAAAGTTCATTTTATAACTGAGAGCTTTCGTCATATATTAATGACATTATCAATCAAAGAAGAAAATTACTTGAGCACATCACCGAGCAGTGTCTTGTCTTGTACTTCTAAATACTAGATCATTAGGTTTAATTATATTTTTTTTATTGTAAATTTATTACGATGCAATATTTTTAATGTGCAATAAATTTCATTGCATGCAATCTCCATTAAAAACCATTAAATTTTTATGAAATCAAATATATTGCATAATGAAAACATTCCTCCGTGTGGACAGCCCATTGAATTAAATTTCAAAAGTTTATTGTATGATATTTTAAGTTGAAGTAATTGTTGAAATAAGTGGAGAAAATAAAAGGTTAGAAAAATGCTTTGATCGCTTTTTCTTCGCTTCTCTCTCTCTCTCTCTCTCTCTCTCTCTCTCTCTCTCTCTCTCTCTCTCTCTCTCTCTCTCTCTCTCTCTCTCTCTCTCTCTCTCTCTCTCTCTCTCTTCTTTTTCCTTTGATGTACATTTTTAAGTTTTAAAACACTTATTATTAATTTTTTTCTAATTATTAACTATATCAACATTTCATTATAAAGAAGATTATACGTATACGTATAAAATATTTCAAATAATATGCAAATAAATTTAAAATTGCATTAGATTTATTAAGTCATTAACGTTATGTAAGTAATGTATATTATGCTTTTTTTTTTTTATAAATTAATACATTATTGAGTTATTGTAATATGAAATAATATTAAGTATAATATTTAAAAAAACAAAATCATTCACTTTTTTTTCATTGATTTGACTTGTTAATAGTTAACAAGAATTTAACTTACTTTGTTAGTAATTAATTTGTTCAGTTTTATTACATCAAATTATTTTTGTTGGGAAATGTCTTTTCTGTACATTTTACCACATCTTTATTATACGTATGATTTTTCTGACTTTCATTCAAACTTCAATCTTATTAGCTTTGACAGGTGTAATTTTGGAACAAAAGTTAATAAAAATACTCAATTCACAGTTTTTTAAAAAATATAAATTATACATAGCTATGTTATATTTACACAAATTGTAAAGTTTTCGAGTGCGTCCGTATATAGAAATATACTGCGGTGTGTGCACTCTATTTCTGCATACTGACTCTTGCTCACGAGGCGAGCTGTCCTCCGCAACGGGGGGTGTAGCTCGTCCTCGTCAGGTGTTATTTTCTTGTTTATGACATTTTATGTAAACCTATAAAAACAGGAAAAGGAAGTGCCGGAAGCGGAAATCACGTGACAGTAAAAGTGGGAGAAAACTTCGCAGTAGCAGCAAGCTAGGTCTAAGCTCCTCCCACTTTTAACATCACGTGGTTTCCTTTTCCGGCACTTCCTTTTCCGCTTATTAGCTTTACGTAAAATGTCAATGTTTTCCCCTGTACGATCACGTGGTACACTATTTTTACACGAATCTATGAGTGGAATTCAATTAGGTGGTAATTCAAAACTAGGTTGACTAATTCTTCAAAGCAGAAGAAGAGTGCTAACACCGCACTATATTTCTATATACGCACTCAAAAACTTTACAATTTGTGTAAATATAACATAGCTATGCATATATTTAAAAAAAAAACTGTGAATTGAGTATTTTTATTAACTAACATAGGTGACAATTATGGTGTTGTGTGTTATTTTTATTTTCAAGTCAAGCAGCGAGTGAAAGCCCAGTGCCTTGTAGAAGGTTAGACAACAATGAATATTTTATCATCATGTCACCTCGCTCGATATTCAAATTTTCAAGCATATATAATCAGTCCTCTAAATAATATGAACTTGTTGAATCAAGTAATAAAATAATTATTTTCATTTACATAAAAATAAAATCATATACAGTATATCCTGGGCCCCAACTCAAAACAAATCATAAATTATAATTATCTTGTAATAATTGTATTTTCAATCTGCATATTTTATAAAAGTCGTAATTTTTTTGCATATTACATTTTACGTAGCATACTGTTATTTCTTTATTTTATGTATTTTGACCTTTGACAGAATAAGCTTTAACAAAAAAAAAAAAAAAAAAAGGTATACGTGAAAAAAAAAAACTCATTTTCTTGTGTGGGTATGGTTAGGAGAAGAGCGAAGAGAAGGATAAGAAAAACGAATAAAAAGGTAAGGAAGAATAATGAATGTATTATCAGGAGACCTTGGGTCAAAGAGTGATTTAAATTTGCCGCCACTATACTATAGGGCAAACACAAGAGAAACGAAAGGAGAAGACTAGAAGAAGAAGATTTGCTTGCAATCACGCTTGCTTCTGCCCTGGACCACATACACGTCTATTGGGATTGCTCAAGCAATAAAGCTGTCTCTATACGAAAACCTCTACTCTACTCTGGCTTTTTTTTCCTCTTCTCTCTCTCTCTCTCTCTCTCTCTCTCTCTCTCTCTCTCTCTCTCTCTCTCTCTTGCAGTTTCACCCCCACAAGCACGCGTAGAACAAGTTTCAGAACCTCATACTTCTAATACGCACCCACAAAAGTTTCAAAAAAAAAAATTAATAATAAAAAACTTGAAAAATACCATGAACAAATGAGAAAAATATATATTTATATAGTGTGTTGACAGATTTCATGCAGAAAATAACCATAATAATGCGTGAAATGAATAATGCAAAAATTTACTTGAAAAATTGTAATAAAATGCATTTGTAAACGTATAAAAAGTTGGAGTTTATTTTCTTTCATGTATTTTTTAAGACTATGTAAGTATTATTATTAGTAATCTACGCAAATAGCAGTATACAATATAATAAAAAGTTTTTTTTTTTAAGTATCAAGTGGTCTGGTGACTAAAGCACGTAGAAATTTAATGAAACTGACATAATATACAAAAAAGTAACAATAAAAAGTATAATAAAAAAATAACGTATAAACTTTATTATATCATTTAAAAATCATAAAAAATATTACATTAAAATATATATAAAAAAAGGTTAGGTGTTGATAAGTATTTTGATTATTTTTGAAATTGAAATAAACTAATTTTTAGAAGCTTTATTTGTATAAATGGGTATTTTTTTTATATTATTATATAAATTAAAATTTTAATTGAAATAATTGTGTTCATTTTTACCCTTCTTTTTTTTTTTTTTTTTTTTTTTTTGTTGCAAAAAATATTATATTTGTTAAAAATTAAAATGATTTTAATTAATTTTAACATTAAGACCCAATGGGCTTAAAAACTTTTAATTGAAAGCATTAATGTGTGTATTAAAAATTAATGGTTACTGAAAAAGATTTGCACCAAAATAACAGCAACAACAAATAATTAAAAATGTATACAGGCCAAACTAACATGAATGTTAATTTTATTGTTAAAGGACTTCTGTGTCGGGAAAAAGATTAAAGTAATAAAAAAAAATGTAATTATAATTAGATTTAGGAAAGGAACTTAAATAATATTGTTATCAGTTCTAGTATTTATAGTTTTTACATAACATGCTTGAATTACAAATTGATTTAGGTACTTTTTGATACCTACTAATAATATCATATTATATTAATCATATCATATCATATTAATAATATAATAATAAATGGTTTTTATTAAAGGCCAAAAAAAGGTACAAACCCACTTACATGGTCCTCTGACTTTCTTAAAAACAATTTACAACAGTCAGAGTATTTCTACATTATATCTAAATTAATTATACATAATTATCAAAGAAAAATTATAAAATATATATATCTGAAGTTAATTTTTAATACATAATATAATATTTGAGAGACATGTAAGTACAGTCATTTATATAATCGATAACTTATTTATATTATTTATAACTTATTTTTATCATTTATAAGATATTTATATCAAATATGTTCATTTTTGTGTTGTATTTTGTACATATTTGAACAAATTGTGAACTATGACATCAGCTCTTCCTATGGTTAATCAATATTTGATCGAAATTTTGCTAAATCTTTACCAGTGTCAGCTACAACCATTTTCTATTTTTTTTTTCTGTTTACTCGTGGCTTGTGGCAGGTTATTTCTTATATTTTTTTTCCTGGTTCTTTTTATAGCTTTATTAACTTCAACATTAGTTTCACTGTTATTATATAGCTTTGGATTCTTCAATAAGATATAGGTATATACGAAGTTTTTTTTTATACTTTTTGTCTATTTTATCACATCATGGGCAAAGAAAAAGTTTGTACGATAGTGTGTTGAAGACGAGAAAGTAATTTCAAACACGCAAAAATAAGAAAAGAAAAATCTTTACCCAACCTATAGAGAGTATACGGATAAGAAGAAGAAGAAGAAGAAGAAGAAGAAGAAGAAGAAGAAGAAGAAGAAGAAGAAGAAGAAGAAGAAGAAGAAGAAGAAGAAGAAGAAGAAGAAGGGGAAAAAATGAACAAGATTTACTTGAAAAAGTTTTTGCACATACAACAAACTATTTTCAACATTTTTTTTTTGTCAGGTATTATTTCAGTTATTATTACCACTCTTATATCTATATTATTTTTTGTTACATACATTAGATTTATATGATAACATTATTTATAAATGTTAAAAAATAAAGAAAAAAACAACAACTTAGGTTTACAAGTGTATTGTATACATTAATAAAAATTTGTTTTAAAAAATTATTATTTTTTCTTAAATTATACATAATTTTATCTAATTTCATAATCTCATCTTGAATCGGAAGTAAAAAGTTTATGATTGTATTTTTTTAATTGCTTATATCGCGTGGACTTGGCGAATTGTGACGTCATTCCCCGCTCGTGCCATTTTGTGATTGGAAAATAAATTAGAAATCAATGACTTCGGCCAAATCAACGTTGTTATTTAGATATGTTAGTATATTACATAACTTTTTTGTTCAAGGTGTTCTACGCCTAAAATCATATTGAAAATACGATTTTAATAAAAATACTATTTCACATATTGAAAAAAATATTACCAAATATATGAAGTATAATCCAACCTCCCGTCTCAAATAATCATTTACGTAAATAGGGGGTAAAATTATGAATCATATTTATATTATATTATATAAAAAAGCCCCATTACCAAAAAAGAGACTATTATAACTGACTAAAAGAAAAAAAATGAGAGAACTTTATTGTAAATTCCCTACTTATATAACGTTCCATTGTATAATATTTTGTATGCGTAAAAAGAATTTACTATATACGTATAAAAAAATCTTTGTGTAAGAGTTTGTATAAAAAAAAGTGCTTAAAACACTAGAAAAATTTGTCATGTGGAAGGAGAAAAGTATATATAAAAAAAAAATCTGTGCTTTATCACGGTGTATGACCCAAAGATACTCTTTAAAAAAAATTGGGGGAGAATATAAGAAAATTCTTAGTCATCAGCTTTTTTTTTTCTTCTTCTTCTTCTTCTTTAAAAAAGTTGAAAGAGGTATTTTTTGTATGTGATTGATTTGATACACGCATGATATCCTTTATTATAGATACGAGCTGTCAAATGCTCTATACTTGTCATTGTATGTCATATACATAAGATTGAAGAAAGAAGAAAAAAAAAATAGAGGTCTGCAGGCAAAAGAAGTGTATAGCACGTCATAAGCATAACCACCGCACGTTGTGCTCTCTACTTTTATATTTCGTACTTGAGATAAGTTGAATAGATTACCTAATACAAGAGACTATAGGCTCTTTAGCTTCTTACTATACGTACTATAACATCTTGAAATAATGGATATAATATTCAAACTTTTTAAAAATATAGTTATCATTTTTTTAAACAAAATTTAACTGATTTCATAATATATAAATATTATATTATATCATACAAACTAGCACACATATTCATTTTGTTATTACCTCATATATATATATATATATATATATATATATATCGATGCTTCCGCGTCAAAAGTGAGCATCTACACTTTCCAGATTTCCGACAAAACGACTATCTACACTTTCCGAGCAGTGCTGTAACCCGACTAGCGGTCATAAGCTTAACATTGCAGATGCTCGGCGGCGGAAAGTGTAGATAGTCGTTTTGTCGGAAATCTGGAAAGTATAGATGCTCGCTTTTGACACGGAGGCATCGATATATATATATATATATATATATATATATATATATATATATATATATATATATATATATATATATATATATATATGTATATGTATATATATATAAAAGCGAAGAAAATTATTATCATATTGGCACTTTATATTTAATTTTGTCTTTAAAGGAATAGACCAGAGAAAAACATAAGCATTTATATCACATAGCCCTTGATGGGATTTACATAAATAACATTAGTTTGTCTCAAAACCCAACAGTAGCCCCGAAGTAGTGATCAGAAATTTTGATTTATGCAACCCGCACAACATTTTTATACTAATTTTTGCATGTTTCTGACGTCATAAATATGAATTTTTACGCAACTTGCATACTTTACAGTATTTTCACGCTCTCTCGTGGGGCTACATTAACACTCTGGTAAAAATTGTCATAAGTTTTGAAGATACTATTTCATGTTTATTCATTAAAAAGCACATATTTTTTTATGTTGTGGTTAATGGCTTGAAATATATATAAAAAAAATAGCGTGTACTTTTATTTCAATAAAACTGTACATTTTTAGAACTTTGAATTATTATTATTTAGTTTTCATAAATTTGCAGTATAATATACATAATTGATATAGTACTTATAGTGATTATAATTTTTAATATTATGCAAGTTGTAAACATAAACTTTAATAAACTTTGTAAAAGACATCTTATAAAAGGAAAATCATACAAAATTTAAAAAAATTGCAACTTCTACTGTGTAAGAGTTTTTCTAGTTTTATAAAATATTTGCCAAGATAAGAAAAAAAAGTTAGGAAAAAAAGAAAAGAACTTATGAGTATAAGTTCAAAGGATTTAAAAGTTGCATCGTACCTTTTACCTTTACTGCCCTACTAGTTTTTATCAAATAGAATGATATTACATTCCTTGATAGCAGCCTTGTAGAAGCAAGAGAGAAAAAAAAAAGAAAAGTTTTTCGTATTACATTTTGAAGTTTTATGATATCTTCAAAGAATAGCATTTTATTATCTTGTTATAACTTGTTTTAGAAATACAAACCAATTTGGATTAGTTTTATTTTACGAGATTTTTATTTAGATTTATTAAGTGAATATATATATATATATATATATATATATATATATATATATATATATATATATATATATATATATATATATATATATATATATATATATATATATATATATATATATATGAAATAATACAGTATATAAACATATCATCATCATGGCCATCATCAACACAATATTTAAACTTATCGTAACTGTGCCTCAGGCTAAATGTAATTAGTTAGCCATTTATTACATTGTTTATATTGTGGTTATTGTAAAATGTTTGGCGCAAATATATAAATAATAACTGAAGCCAATTATAATATTTTTATGTTCAATTATAGTGAATTACGCAATATAAATATATAGCCCTTAAAATGTAACTGTAATAGCATTTTTTTTATAAAGAGGCTTTATTTTTAATTTTTTTATTTTATTATTATTATTTTTAATACTACTATTTAAGATTTCTGTAGCTTTTTGGTGGAAACACTATATTGAAATTAAATATCAAAATTAAAGAAAAATTAAATTTTCATCGTGGTGATGAGCATAGAAATTAATAAAGGTAGTTTTTTTTTTTTTTTTTTTTTTTTTTTTTCACTGCATGTATAAACATTATGAATAATATTCGAAATATTTAAATGAAAAATTCAACTATCTTTAATTAGAATAATTACAAAAAAAAACTCATCAAATAAATACAATTTGATTTGAATAATAGCATCATTTAAAATATTCAATATATCATACATGTAATATTTTCAATGATTTAGTATTGCAATTTTTTTTCTATCAATTTATACAAAACGTTTTGTGGTATTGTATTAAACCCAACGATATAACATACACAAACAAAATTTGTTTTATCTCATAAATCAAAATTCGTTGAAAGTATTATTTCTTCTTTTTTACTATATTATTTATATCAGGTTTTGTAGTGAGTTATCGAATAAATTGATACATTCAATTTTACTTGATATGATATGATATTATAATACTTTTTGTTTCTAAATCTTAAAGTTAAACTTCTATAAGTCTGTTGTATACAATAATGTTGATCTAAATTTATATCAATTTTATTTCAATATTATTAAAGCAAAATTCTCTTCAAAAATGTATTCAAATATATAAATCATGTTACGATTATGTTTTTGTCAAATTGAGTGAAAAAAAACATTATTATCTTTACCTATACCAAAGAGATTATATAGATAGAGAGGTAAGCCCTATGTTAATAACATTGAGCTCTCTGTGCCGCCAAAGAAGTTACTCTCACAAAGACACTCAACTTATGGAGCTCTTTTTACAGTGCTGCTCCAAGCGGTCACTTGTGGTAAGCAGTGGCCCGTTCGAAAAATAATATGCGTAGAAGCAGAGTGAGGTGAGAAACTCGTTTCTGCGCAAGTAGCTGAAACAGCTGATGTGTGATCATGTGTGTGATTTTGCGAACACACTCAAGAGTAGAGCTATACGATGGCGACAAAGCGCAACTCAGAGCTAGGACCGCAGAGCTCTGGACCCTCTCCTCTCTATCTATAATAACTCTATGACCTATACGTATATCTTATCGGCTGTAAATAAGAGCTCGATTATTCGACTGAAAAGATTTGATGAACTCTACATGGATGTGAAGAGTTGAAACTTACAAATTTGATTACGCCGAAAGGATCATAAAGCTATCTCTTCGTCAAGGATGATGGTATAGTTTGCATTGATACTACTATACTATTGGTATCAACTCAAAGTAACAAATTATGATGGTAAACCATGTTCCCTTGCACCAAAAATGCGCAATTCCATTTAAAAAGCATAGAGTGATCGTCATTTTTTTTTGTGGTTTGGAGCACGAAAAACAGGGTTTTACGATTGCTTTTTTTTTAACATTTAAATCACACTTTAATAGCCAAAAGAATATCGTTCTTCATTTTATGAATTTTTGATAATTTTGTATTTTTTTCAATTAAGGTTAAAATACAAAAAAAAAAAAAAAAAAATTATATAACGATAGAGTCCCGTAAAAACGTAGTTGCCATAATTTGTATGATATTTCTGCTGTGTACATAGTACTAACCTACTATAGTATTTTTAAATAAACAGCCTGATTTCATCAATATAATAATAACAGTAATGCAAATAAAAATATGAAAATGAGAAATATTCATGCATAAAATGTAAATACAATAACTAGAGCTACATTGTGTTCAGTGGAGCAATATATTTATATAAAATATGTTTTTATCAGTAAAATGACGTTTAAATATACATCTAAAAAAAAATTATAATAAATTATAATATATATGTATATATATTTATATATGATATATGTGAAATTTATTATATAGAAAATATAAAAGAATGGATGAAATTTAAATATTTAAATGCATAGAAACAGATACTATACTTCTCTTGTTTCTGCGTCCAATTCATATAATATCAAGCAAAGTTTATACAGATATGTACGTAATATGTAACTATACGTGTAGTAGTGGCAGAGAGAGAGAGAGAGAGAGAGAGAGAGAGAGAGAGAGAGAGAGAGAGAGAGAAATGTACATTGGTAACATGAGAAAAGGGTGAAAGGTAGTACATTATATTCTTTATCATTTTAAACAGCCAGGCAGCATGCGGTAAAGGGTAAAAAAAAAATAAAGGGAGAAATTTTACGTTTGTAGCTTCTGTAAAAGAGAAGAACATAAAGAGAGATAGTCATTTCTTTCTACATTTCATAGTATGTATTTTGTGATGGCATGTCATCTAAAACAAATATATTCCCTATATATTATAATCCCATTCAAAGCAAATTTCAAATAACAACAAATATAATGTTACACTGAGAAAATACTTTCACTTATGTTAATGGAGCAATTTAAATTATTACATTACGAGTAAAAATTTAATTGCATTTAAGTGTTCCTGGCATATTTTTAAATTGACAATTGCTCAATATATATTTTTTAAATTTTATAATATATATATATATATTATTGTTAATGTTACAGAAAAAATATGTATTATCATAAAGTGACTCGTCCAAACAAATAGAGAGAAACACAGAGAGAGAGAGAGAGAGAGAGAGAGAGAGAGAGAGAGAGAGAGAGAGAGAGAGAAATGAATATGAGAAATATAATTAAGATGTATAAGATACCCATGAGAATAATTGAAACAATAAAACTACTTCATAAAGATTAAATAATCAACGTAGTATTCTCTATCTCTTTGTTAGGTACTTTTTTAAGCTAGACGTTTCATTAACGTACATTTTCATGGTAGACCTCAACTTTTTTTTTATTCCAGCACTTACCATCACAACTTTATCTACCGTTAGTAAAATTTTATAGTAAGATAAATAAATATAAGAGAAGAATTTTAATTTTAAAATTAATTTTAATAAGTTTTTACGTGAGTGAGCTAAATTTTATAATTTATAAATTTTGTACTTTTCAAGTTTTAATTGCTCACTAACTGTATTAAATAAAAAAAAGTATGCTTTTTTTGTTGTTGCTTTTATTGATTAGTAGTAAATACTGTATATTGTTTATTATTGCAATCTTACAATATTAGACAACTTCACATAATCAGGGCACAGCACTAGCAAAGGTCATCAGGATGATCACTGGCAAGGGTCATCATTATTTTTATGTTAATTTTAGCCTGGTATAGGGCTTACCATGTTAAATTGATTGTTTTAATTTTTAAATTTCTTGCTTCAAAATTACTTAAACACGTTATATCGTGCATCTTCATAAAGTAAAAAGCACAACTCAAAATGTATTTAGGACTTGAATGAGCCTTAGTAAAAAGAAAGAGGTGAAAAACGTGCTCAAAGTTGACTCCAAATGAAGGTCTGGGTTCCACCAGAGTAATTAGTAATTAAGTTTTCTATTCAATGCTATCCTACTCTTACAAAAACATGAAATAATTTATATATATATTATTATTTTGATCAAGAATATAAACTAATAATATTAAGTCAATTTCAATACCAGATATCGTTTTGAATTATTGATTATAACTTTTTATACATATTATAATAAATTATAATAATAATATGATAACTAATATAATAAATGTTATAGTCTTATAGGTTAACCTAGGTCATAAAACAATAGTGTAGAATTGTGTAGTGACAAATATATCATGACTTTGTTGTACTTGTTGTTGTATAATTAAAATGTCAATATACAGGTATTAATCCTTAATTAAAATAAACTAATTTGATATAGCATTAAACCTTAATAACAATAAAGGTAAAAAATTAGAATATTCTATTAACTATAGTTTATCACGTTGCTATCACGTTTAGTTCTTAGTAGCCCATAAAGTTGTGTTAAAACAAAAAATTATTATTTAATTTTTTTTTTCATACAAAACTTTTTGATGCTTAAAGTAGTTTGAACGAGGTTGTTAACAGCTGATTTTAAATTTATTTGAAGTTTGGCGCTCACTTGAATTTAATTTCATCATTAAAAACTTTGCAATAACCGAGTCTCGATCCGCTGACCCTCGTCATGTAAAAGCAGCGCTCTACCAACTGTGCTGTCAAGGCACTAAGAGATAATCCAGCAAATTATATATATATTGCTTTTTGTAACTATTTTCTAATCAAACACTTTTCTCGCTTCTCAGTGCATATATTAATTAATTATAATGAAGTTAATACATATTAAGTACATTACAAGAGTTTTATTAACGTTTATGAGCTCAATTGACGTTTATATCTCGTTTCTCCCGCGATCGCCATGATTCGGCGCCTCTAGCGGCCGATTTCCGAACTATATAAAAATTACTGGTTAACAAAAAAATTCTCATTTTCAGCTCTTTTAGTCACAAAGTTCTCAGTGCGTTTCGAACCAAATTTAGTTTAATGCTTTTAAAAGTTTCTTTGTTTATCAAAGAGCTTATTTATCTGTTTTTGAGTCCATTTAAATACACTTTCGCAGAAATATGAATGATCTACTGTGGAAGGATCCTGGCTTTTTCAGCCATTAACCAATGTTGTATGAGGAAAATGCTCGACTTTGCGGCTATTTTTTTATTTGCGTTTCGAACTAAATGTATTTTTTATTACATCAATAGGAGCATAGAGAAATAAGGAATCTATAGGTAACAATAAAACGGCGTTTAAATAATATCAAAACTCGTTCAAACTACTTTAATGACATATATCACATAAAATAACATGTGCTTTTTAATGAATAAACACAAAATGGGATTTTCAAACCTGATGACAATTTTTACCAGAATGTTAATGTAGCCCCATGAGAGAGCGTGAAAAAACTGTAAAGTATGCAATTTGCGTAAAAATTCATGTTTATGACGTCAAAAACACGAAAAAATTTGTATGAAAATGTTGTGCGGGTTGCATAAATCGAATATTCTGATCACTGCTACAGTTGGGTTTTGAGGCAAACTAAAGTTATTTTATGTAAATGCCATCAAGTATTTTGTGATATAAATGCTTATGTTTTTCTCTGGTCTATTACTTTAATTTTTATCCCGGTATTACATAATTTTATAGCATAGTTTGAACTAAAGTGGACTTAAAACTATATTTTTAGATTAAACATTTTATTTTAGTCATTAAAAAAAATTGTCCTCTTATAAGTTGAAGTAACCTTAGAAAATATTATGAGACTTAAGAAATTAGATTTAAAGTTGAAAGTTTGTAATATAATACTTAAGTTAAAAAGAGGGAGAGATAAGGTTGGGGGTGAGAGACGATGTTTAAAATTTATTTATGATGTGAAGAAGAAAATAAATTTACCTGTCTAAAACCCATGGGATCAAGTGATCACTTGAAAACTATACACTTTCATGTTCACACAGATTGCATATTTCTTTTTATACTTTTTGTTTCTTTTCTATAATGTCACAAATCATTATCTACTTTATTAAAAATATTACAGTTTAATTTGCATAGAAATTGCTCACAATATAAACGTTATGACGTTTAATTTTAATAATTTTTTTGCTGGAATAATATACAGCATCGCTTTTATTATTATTATTATTATTTTTTTTTTGCTTGCCATATTGTGTTATCGTGCTACACCAATCCCTGTCCCATGAGTCAAGACATTGTCTTATCAACAGGTAATGACTTTCCAATTAATGGAAAAGTATTTAATGGAAGCATTTACTTCGATTAAACCTCATCGAGGTACTCAGCTCTTCACCAAACCTTCAGAAATCATGTGTATTACTTTTGGCGAGTCCATCTAAAACGGGTCGGCCATGGACTAGCTAACATCCCATCATTTGCCATAGAAGACTGAGGAAACCGTGAAAAGGCTCAGTCAGGATGGTCTGCAATGTTGTGTTGGTTGACCTTGCTGCCTCTCAAATCTCCAGGCTAGCTCTCTGCCATCGCCAGGCTGTCGGACAAGCCTGGCTAGTGGATGGGATCGAACCCGCAACCTCTGCCATGCAAGTCGGACGCGTGAACCACTAGATCATATAGTCGGTACACTTATAAAACCTTGGCAATAATTTTTTTTAAGCTACTTCTTTACTATTTCAAATATGTGAAAACAAAATTTTCTCCAGTTCCATCTAATTCTGAAGTATAATGTATAGTATAAAATATTCAAATAAATTTACACATTAAAGAAATCCATGTATTTCATTAAATATTGCTTTAATGAAGCATTTTTAATAGACAAATATGATTATAAAATTACATGTATATGACAAAAAAAAATTCAAACATTTTAAACAAGGTTAAAAAAAATTGTAAAAAATTTATACAGGCCATGCTTACACATTAAAAATATATATAAAATTAAAATTTTAATTATTAAATGTAATAAAATTTTAGACTTGCGTATTTTTTCTACTTTTATCGTTAAAAAAAAAATGGTACTATTATATGAAACACGTGTATTATAGTGTGTAGGTATTTTACCGAGACCGCCTGGAGTGGTTGTTCTTGTATAAATAAAGTCTAGGTGTGCGCGGTGTCCCACTGTTCGCTTGCTTGTAAACAGCATCAACCTAAGAAAAACAGTTTTCAATCTTCAACATCACAGTGTTCAATAATTAGAACATAAACCCTGAGGTTCACATTCAATAGCTTGTTTGTTTACTTTATATATATATATATATATATATATATATATATATATATATATATATATATATATATATATATATTTATATATATATATATATATATACATATATACATAATATATAGTTTTTAATATAAAAATGAATGAAATAATAGATAAAAAGAATTAAGATAAAAGGACCACTTTATAATTAATAATATTATTAATATTATTAAATCATTTTTATTTAAAGTCATTTAATTAAGTTGATCTTCTGACACGGTCATCTGATATCCTTAGAACACAGACAATGTTTTTTATTTTATTTACGTAGATGTGACCCTAAGCAGGTATACAAAAAATTGTGATAATATATTGTACCATTATATAAACACGCTCTAAATTTAAATATCAAAAATATATTATATAACCATCATGGTTACATTGCTGATTGTAGGAGAAAGAAGTGAACATTAAAAATTGAATTCAGTTGAAATTAATATGGATACTTATGGTACTAAAACTTCAAAAAATCCTAATTTAAAAATTAGCATGGTGACCCTCTAATTTTTTTTTTCATTTTTGCCATGGTTGTAAAACACAGAGAGGCAAGACATATTCCTCTTTCTTGGTTTTCAAAAATTGCATTTCATGATAAAATATAAGAATGGCAAGTTTGCAACTTTTAATCATAATAATACGTTTCTGCACCTTTAATTTAAAAAATAATAATAATAATAAATAAAAATATTATTATTATAATATAACTATCTCTTTATCTAATTTTTATGCATTGATAGTTAGTGATACCTCGCGAAACTCCAAAAACTATACTTTTTGAATGTGACAGGTATCAAAGGTTAACTTATTGTTAAAAAACCTGGCTTGCAAGGAAAAATGGTACTACCTGCTTGAGTGAGATGATATACACCTAATTATACATTATATTTGACTAGCCTCCTCTACTCTATTCCTCTTTCAGGGTATTGTCAAAATGACAGATATTTTAGTTCACTGGTCAGACTATATTATTACTAGAATCAGCATGTAATTCTGTCTTTTTGTTAACTCTACCCATTTACAAATTTTAAGCCACTTAAATAGGGGTACTCTTATGAGATGAGATAATAAGATGAGGTAATAGACCCCTTGCGCATCTTTGCACTTTGTCGCCATGTTTGTGGTGCCTCCAGCATAGGGGAGACATCATTTCTCCTAATTTTTCAGATAAAAAGAGTTTATTTCAACTGAAAGAATTTTTTTCTCGTATTCTTCGAACTTATTAGGAGCTAGAAATAAGGTTTTGATTTAGGTTTGAAGCTTCTTTTGCTATTTAAAAAATAAAATGACATTTTTCTTATGCTGGCCTATGTATTCTTGACCAACAATGGTGGCTCTTAAATATGAGTGCGGTCTATATGAGGCAGAATAGAAGTTCCAATACAGAAGTGGGCTAACTTGACTTTCCCAATTATTATAAAATAAACTACCTATTTTAGCACCTTTTGCATATAGATAAATAAAAATAGTTATAATAAAAAGCCATTTAATGTCCAATAAGTAATAAATAATTAAATAGTTATAGTACAAAAACAACTATTATCTGTGTTTAATAATTTATGTTCCCAATTAAAAAAAATTTATAATTTAAATAATAAAAGGTATTGTATTAAATATAGAACAATATAAATAATGATTGATAATAATAAAAATCACATTAATAAAGAAATGAATATTTACATTACAATAGTTGAATTATTGCTTTTAAATAGCAGCAGATATTCTCTTTTTTTTTATTATTATTTAATAATAAAAAAAATAGTAATAAAGAATAATGACATTAACGAATGATTGAATTAAAAACAAACGACATTATTTCTAATTAGTCTTTATACATTCTTCCTGTTTGAAAGGATTGTAATAATTTTAGATTTACAAAATCTGATCAATATAAAAATCAATGCAATCATATTATACCTACAAACCATTACGACATTTATCACATCGTATTATATCACATAAAAATCTCATACCACAATTTTTTTTTATCAAGGGTATATATTTTTTTTCGTCATAAAACAAGACTGATATTGAATTTTCAATAAATAATGATATATATTATAAAAGAAAATGAAAGGGATATGATAATCATTTTTTCATGTATTATTTATTATACTTTTTTTTTTAAATTATATTAAATTTACATACTAGAAAAATGTTTATGATATGTCTCGTATGTAATAAAGAAACATACAAAATGTTGCAATTTAATTTTTTTCCCTTCTAAAATCTTTAAATAATTACAGCATTGAGTACGCAAATTTCTATACTTTCTTCTCAAAATAAACCTTTAAAACGTCATAAAACTAACGTATCTTGCATGTACAAAAATTTAGCTTTAACATGCCATGTTTGCAAAAAAAAAAAAAAAAAAAAAAAAAAAAAAAAAAAAAAGAGGCAACACATCTTTTGATTTTCTTGGTTTACCTTTAGCCGTATTAAATGATGTGACATACTCAAAGACAAATTAATCATGTCTAGTTTTAATTCATATTTTAACTTTATTTAAAATTAAGAACTTTTTTAAGTTGATAAAAAACTATGTTGCAAAATATGTTAAATGTAAATTTTAATTTAATTATATAAATTAATTAAACATTTCATAAATAAAAGCTATTAATTAATTTTTATAATAATATGTAGTGATAAGTTAGGATCTAAAGATTTGTAATCAATTTCAAATACGAGAATAAGTAAGAGAGAGAGAGAGAGAGAGAGAGAGAGAGAGAGAGAGAGAGAGAAAGTAGGCGTTTTAGAAATTTATCGTAATAGAGAGCTCATTGCTATCACGCACAAGCATCAATACTATTAACGAAAGGGTTTATGTGTTACGATCATTTGGAGAAGTGAAAAGCGATGATCCTTGTGGGTAAAAGGTTTTTGCGTGGTTTATCTGATGTAAGCAAGCTAAAGGCTAGTTAGTAAAGACTAACTAACTCTACAAAATGTTGATCGTGTCAAAAGGAATAGAAGATTTAACTAAAAGCTTTCTACATAAGCTTATACAGTATAATATACCTGACAAAATATCGTACTATTAATATACATTTATATTATAATTTATAAAACAAAATTTTCATCGTAATGCAGTACACACCTTTCCTAAAAAAAAACTATTTTACAAATTTTACTTACGTATTATTATAAGACGTATATATATAAAATATCCATTTTCAAATCATGATTGTTAATATATTATATACGTATATATACGTAGACATTTTTATAATAACAATTTTTTTAATTAAAAAATATATTATTGAAAACAGAAAAGATTTAAAATTCGTTAATATTAAATTTCATACATTTATATTATAAAAGATTTAATTCTTTTTTTATTCAGTATTATACATTTTTTTAATATTTTATTATGTGCCTAAAGAAAAATCCAATATTGAAAAAGAAGAAATAATAATAATAAATGTAATTAAATTTCATGTGGTGGTGTTTCTTTGGTTAAAATGTAATATTATATTTATGTTTTTTTTTGAGAGAGAGAGAGAAAGAGAGCTAGAGAGAACGAGTTTATGAATGAGGGATATTATGAATTTATAAATTTGATATATACCATTGTTATCAACTTTTCTTTCTTCAAATATAAAATTTTGAAATATTTCTCTTTCCCCTTTCCTTTTTTATTCTTTTACATTCTCTCTCTCTCTCTCTCTTTCTACACACTTTCAAATATCATGAAAGTTATTATATACTGCAATGATATTTAAGTTCAGAAAAATATATGAAAAAGAGAGAGAGAGAGAGAGATAGAGAGAGAGAGAGAGAGAAACTTATTTGATATCATTTTTTACCCTCCCTACTCAACTTGTTAATACTCCTATGAGAGATATATAAAGAAAATGGAATCTTGAAGGAACCTTAAAATTTTCATCTGAGACTATTTCCGACACTGAAATTGGTTGGATTTTTTTTTTTTTTTTTTTTTTTTTTTTTTGAAGCTCATGTAGCTTGATTCTCTCTTGAGAAGAAAGAAAGAAAAAGAGAAAATATATGATGAAAAAGAAAAGTAAAAAAAAGAAGAGTCAACTTTATATATAAGATAGCTTTCTAATCATCATCCAATGAGAAGATCAGATTTAAGGTCATGTGAGCAAGTTTAAGTTTGAACATTTCAAGAGTGTTCTCTAGAGAATTTTGTCAAAACAATCTTATATAACAGAATGAAAAAAAAAAAAAAAAAAAATGAATGGAAAGCCTTTTCTAATTAACTTTAAGATCAGTGAACTACTTTCCCCTTCTCTTTTTTATTTGATATCAGGTAATATTAGTTCATATATATATATATATATTATTTTAATAATATTGTTGAACTTGTTAGTTTTACTTTAAAGCCTAGAGGAATCAATTATTATATGTATACAGAATACAATATTATACTTTTTACTGAGTTTTCTAATAATAATAAACTTATAAACAAGGGCTTTTTGTAAGTAATGTTACATGAGCCTTGGCTATGACAGTTTGCCAAAAATATTGAAATAAATAAAAATCTACTTTATACGTACACAGAAGGAAAATTAAAACGTATAATAATAGTTGTGATATAGTCCATTTTAGCAACATTTGATTATTATAAAATAATTAATGGTATGCACGGAGAAAAATAACTACGTAATTATTATGCTAGCTCATTTTCAGCACAATTTGTTCAATACAGCATAATTTTTGCTATATTGTACAGTAGTTATGTTATATAGCATAAATTTTATGTTGTTCAGCATAATTATTTATGTTGTTCCAATTTAGCCTAACTTATGCTATAATGACATAAATGAAGCATAAATTACGTTATTTATTCTTTCCGTGTGGAATAAATATTAATGCTGTTTCAATTTGGCAACATTTGTGTTATATTGACATAAATATACCACAAATTACGTAATTTCTTATTTGGTATACACAAACAAGAATTTAAATTAAAGCCTTTAAGTAAAATTGTCCTTCCAACTTATTTACTATTTATTATTATTATTTGATAATTCACTTAAAGACATAGACATTATGAAAATATTATTATTTAAATCACAAAACACTGTATGAGACTTACATAAATAACATCAATTGGTCTCAAAATCCAACTGTAGCGCCGTAGCAGTGATCAGAAAATTTTGATTTATGCAACCCGCACAACATTTTCATACTATTTTTTGCCTGTTTCTGAAGTCATAAGCAGAAATATTTACACAAATTACATACTTTACAGTTTTTTCAAACTCTCTTGTAGGGCCTTATTTACATTCTGGTAAAAATTGTTATTGGTTTTGTAGATCCCGTTTTGTGTTTAATGATTAAAAAGAACATGTTATTTCATGTTTTATATGCCTTTAATATAAAATAAATTACATTAAAAGTCATTTGATCCTTAATAGTATTTTTCAGTTGAGAAGTTTGTTTTAATTATTTGATACTTGTACATTTATATGATTGTAACATGTGATTAAAATAAATAAATCTACATTTTTGTTGTTGTTGTATTTTTTATGAGGAAATACCAAAGAAACTACTTGTATTTTGCATCGTATGCAAACTCATTTATTGGAAAATCAGTTGGCTCAAGTTTTTATTGATATCTAATTTATACAATGCAAATAGAAAATACAATAGAAAATAAAAATCAATCACGTAATTTATGCTGCATTTATGTCATTATAGCTTAAATTATGCTAAATTGGAACAGCATAAATAATTATGCAATACTAAATATTATTCATGTTATGTTTAATAGTCATAATTGTAATATATAATTATATTATTGCTTATATTATGATGTAATGCTGAAAATGAGCTAGAATAATTATTGGTTGTTTATTTTTGAACGTGTATATTTTGATATTTTAGAATTACAAAAATATTTTTAACGTAAAAGACACCTGTTATGAGAACAGAGGTTTTAACCTCGTCATTAATTGATATTTTAGTAACGTTAGTTAAGCATGAATTTTGATGTATGTATAAATGAATTTTAAAGTACTGGTATAAGGATTTTACTTTTTTTTTTTTTCGTGTGTAGAGATAGAAGAAAAGCATATTTATTTTTACGTAAACAAACTCTACGATATCAATCAGTTTATTTTAAAATATATAATAATGTGTTTAAAAATAATAAATGTGAGTATTGAAACGCACTGAACAAATTTTTTTTTCTCCAACAAATAAATAGATTATATAAGTTGCGATGTTTTCAACGTTCACTTTTGCTTCATTTTCACACAATAACTGAGGTATTCAGGGCTCCCTCGGGTGGTATTTTAGGCTTCGATGAAAGAAGGTATTCCCTGTGGTGTATTAGAGATCACTGAACACCAAATATCCTCTGGAAATTGACCAGGTCTTATTCTTTGCACTTGAGAGAAAAATAAACGGAAAAAAAAGAGCAAGAAGAAAAATATAATGTAAGTGTTGAAAATACGGTATAGTCGTAACTTTATTAGTTGCAATATTTTTAATGTTTCGTAAAATTTTGTTTTTGTTACTTTTTAAATTGAAAAATCAAATAACAAAATAATTCAACGAGTACATTTTTTTTACACTTTATTTTGAGTTACAGGCATTGTTAAGTAGTTTTCATTGTCACAGTTGTTCAATTTTTTTAATTGCATATTTTTTTACACGAATAAATACATAATATAAACATTTTTTTAATAAATATATTAAACTAATTAAGTTATTTTTTTTAAATAAATATGATAAATAAATTGAAGTTAATATATTTTTTTATTATTACTACAATTATTGTGAAAATTATGAAAATGAAAATAAAAAACAAATATTTGAATGTAGTATTATTATTATTTACTAAAAACCATTAAATTTCATACAATTCAATCAAATTGAATTACACTCGAATTTTTTTTTCGTATTTTATTCATTTTTTTGTATATGATTTTTTTAAAATTTATATCATATATTATATTTGTATAGTCGTGATTTTCATAACGTAATTGAGGTTATTTAAAATGATGATGATTATAATTTTATATATTTGTATGATTTATTTCTCTATTGTATACTAAAAATCATTTTATTATTTTATATTTTACTTTTTTATTTATATAACAAGGGTCAAGCACGATTTAGCCATATTTGAAAAGAAAAAGAAAGTGAGCAAAAAAATGGGCATGAGAGATACAAAATTTAATATAAAAAAGAAATAGATCAACATTGAATGTGATCGTTGGAGAGAGAGAGAGAGAGAGAGAGAGAGAGAGAGAGAGAGAGAAGCTTAGAAAAGATGAAAAAAACTATATGTATTGACTTTTGTATATTTTAAACATACAAAACTGAATATCGAGTACGTTCAAAAAAAAAAAAAAAAAAAAAAAAAAACTGAGTGGCTATAAAGAGGCAAATTTTAGACCACACATAAAACCATTATATAATGTTTTTGTGGTTTATCCCATACCTATCAGAATAATAATTTATTATATAGATTTAAAGTAAAAATAAAAAAAAACTTGTAGGTTTATCTTTTTTTTAACATGATTAAGCTGTCTCTTACTAGACATATTAGGACTACGATATATATGTATATATATATAGATCCGAGGAAAGAGAGAGAGAGAGAGAGAGAGAGAGAGAGAGAGAGAGAGAGAGAGAGAGAGAGAGAGAGAAATGGAGTGGGTAGTGGGTAGATGGATGGACTTATGGGCTTTGGTGTGTTTTGATAAAGTAAATGAAGTAAAATATATAGAAATGAAATAATTATCCATGAAATTGCATTGGTGCCGTTAATAGCGTGAAATGCTTTGTTTGGTATTTTCAATGTAAATTAAGTTTTTAATACCTATTTAATGTACAGACTCTGATATAGAAAATTTTATTCTTTACCTTTACTGTAAGGCAATTGAGTAAAATTTTAATATGACAGAGTGTGTACTTTAAACTGTTGCAGCTTCAAAATATCAGAAGAGAGAGTATTATAGGTAGTGTACATTTATAAAGCATTCAGTTCAGTTTATTTTTATTTATTAATCGAAATACCAATTCAAATACTTTTAGTATTAATCAATTTAGTTCATATACATACATAAGTAATTCTAAAGTTAATAATGATGTATTTTTAGATTTTAAATATTTATGTATTATTGAAGGTATATCCTTTAATAGAAAGCTCATCAATGGAAACTTTTGTGATAGAAAATTTTATTGTATTATGCTAAATATTTATATTACGTTTTGTATTTCATACTAAACGTTTTAATAAATAATTCAATAGCTTTTTAATTCATATTCTGTATTATCTTTCAATTGCAACAATTTTTAATGCTCATTAAATAGAACAATATAACTGTTATTAAATTTGTATTGATACACAGATAGATAATAATATTGATGATAATGCTAAAAAAAAAGTTATAAAAAACTTCTCGTTTGATATTCTCGCTGTCTATTTATCATTTTTTATTTTTACATCATTTTTTTCTTTGCAATAATATGATACAATAAAGTATTACATTCTTTTAATAAGTTGATACTACTCTGAAATTACAATTTTTAAAAGTACGTATAATAATTTTATAGAATAAATAGTAATATAATAAGAGTCAAAATTCAACGATGCAACATAGTATAAAATAATATTGATAGATAAATATAATAATAATGTTAATATAAACATTATCATTATACACATGAAATATTTAATGTTATTATAAAATTGCTATTTATATGAAGAAAAAATTAACCCAACTATAAAAATGTCAAAAATAATATTTCAATTATTTATTTCTTCTAGAAAAAAAAATGTAATTTTTATGTAAATAATTACTTTTCAATTTTTCTATTCAAAAAGTTTCATTTTATATAACAAAATGGCGTTTATCTTTTCTACTTCTTCTTTTTCTTTCAACAATTTCAATATGTAATCCATATGTGAAAGGCTTCTGTATAAATATATGAACTTGCTGCCAGCTACAAACGTACAAAAAATACTAGTAAAAAATCTTGGCATTGTCCACATTGAGTAAATACAATATCTTTGATATCTGCGTTTGAAAGAAGACATATGAAGAGATAAAAAAATCAATTTTCTTTGTATACACATATAAAAAAAGTTAAGAGTGACTTTTCTAAAGAAAATTGAATATAAAAGTGGTATTCAATTTAGAGATTAAAAAAAAATTTAAAATTTTACGTTTATATGACATTCAAAAAATTAATTAAGTATTTTTTTTTATAATTATAAGTGTTTAATCTTTGATATTTTTAATTTAGGTGTTTTTAATAAGGTATACTGTACAGTGTAAAGAAAATTTGAAACGCTTTAGAAATCAAAAGAAATTTCAAACTATTTTTCATTTTAATAGAGTGTTAATATTAAAGAATTAAATTTTTTTTAAAGGTCAATATTTCTGAGTTGTCTTATTAGAGATATCATTACAACTAATTGCATAGCATGTTAAATATTTTATGAAAATATGTATTTCTTGGTAATGTGTTAATATTAATAGGTTACATACATTTCAAATCTTCATAGGTATAAGTCTTATCTACCAATTTTATCATTTGACCTAACAATCTAGTGGGAGAGTTTTGCACTCAACACGTGGAGAATCCATGTTGAACATCGAGCCACGCGCTCCCGCTACCTTGTTTGTAAAAGTTAATATTTCATTAAAAACATAGACAACATGAAAACATTAGCATTTATATCACAAAACACTTGATGATAAATAACATTAATTGGTCTCAAAACCCAACTGTAGCTCCGTAGCAGTGATCAGAAAATTTCAATTTATGCAACCCGCACAACATTTTCATACTAGTTTTTGCCTGTTTCTGACGTCATAAACAGAAATATTCACAAAAATTTGCATACTTTATAGTTTTTTCACGCTCTCTTGTGGGGCCACATTTAGATTCTGGTAAAACTTATCATCAGTTTTGTAGATCCCATTTTGTGATTAATGATTAAAAAGAACTTGTTGTTGTATTAATAACAATACAAACTATTTGCTCTGTTTGTATTATCATTTTGTTATCATTATTTCTATTATTTTTTAAATCAAATTGTTACTCTATAATTAATGTACTGTGTGTACTATTAATGTATTTGGGCAAGTAATTTTGCGTGTATTTGGTAAAAAAAAAATAATAAGGTGGCTCGCCTAAATCAGTAATATTGAAGTATAACTTATATAGCAATTGTTATTGCAATTACATAATAAATTGAAAGTAACAAACTACACATAATGTTACTAAAAAATATATTAAAATATTACATATTCATAAAACTATTATTAAAATATTAATGAAAACATTAGTATTACAGCTTATTAAAGTAAGTAGATACTTAATGGTACATTATAATATAATATATTATAAATGTATACTTTTTTATGATTTGTGTAGCTATATAGCTCTACTTTAGTGCTTGTTAGGCTAGCCATAACAAAATTGTAAATAGTACTGCTTATAGTTAGTTACATCAAAATAATGGTATATGGCTATTTTTTTATTGTTATTATTATAATGTTTTGTCTGGTTTAAAAAAGAGACTATAATACTATATATATATATAATATATACATATATATATATATATATATATATATATATATATATATATATATATATATATATATATATATATATATATATATATATATATATATATATATTATTTAAAAAAGAATAATAGCACTTTTTAAAAATCTGAGAATTAGTAGTTTCAGTGCAATACATCAAAACACTTTTAAAGCTAGGTTATCTGAAGGCCTCATAAATCCTAACATCTTAGAATTTGTAAACATATAAGTAGGTAATTTTAATACCCTAAGTAACCTAAGTACTTTTATGAATCGCACCGCTATGTTTATCAAAAAAGAAGAAGACATTCAAATTTACACAATAATTGCAAGGGCATACGTTATAAGGTTATAACATAATATACTTCTTAAAAAAATTACTTTGTACATAAAATGTACCCTTCCTATATGTAATATCATCTTATAACAACAAAATAAGAAACGTTGAATTATATAGGTTTTTTATATTGTTATAGTATTTTTTGCTCTCTGATTTAGGAAATATTATTTCATTTTTCTTTAAACGTTGTTAAAAATATATACTCAGTTGTGAAAGCTTATATTTTTATACTAACAAAAAAAAAAAAAAAAATCCAAATATTATATTCTTTAAAAAAGGAACATTTTCAATTTAAAAATAAAAATATAAAAGAATTTTGTACACTAAATAAGTTTTTCAAATAAAGATAACAGTTTATTTGTTGGCATGTATAAAAACACTTTTTTTTTTAAATATACTTTTATTTTTAGGCTTCTTTTAAATAAAATCTTATAATAAATAATTATTTTTTGTTACTTTTAAAATTGCATCTTTCATATAAAATTAAATTATTAGGAAAGTTATTTTGTTAAAACTAAACCAAAAGTAATATTGTATTTTTTTATTATTAAAATAGAAGCCATATTGTAAACTATTTTTTTAGTATACAAATAATACTGCAGTGTTTCTAAAAGTTTAGTCTTTTACATATTAAAGTAAAATATAAACGTTCAAATTTTTAGTAAACTAAATTACCTTTAGTAAATTTCTAGTAAAAAAAAAAAAGGATTTTGTTTGGCAGTTTTTTTTTTTTTTTTTTTTTTTTTTTGAAATAAAAAATTAAATTTATTAAAATCAAAGTGACGTTATACAGTAGTTTTGTCTGACATATCTCTCTCTCTCTCTCTCTCTCTCTCTCTCTCTCTCTCTCTCTCTCTCTCTCTCTTAGTTTTGTAGTTTGACAATTAACTAAGATTTTTAATATATATATTTTTTATTTATACACCACGAGGAAACTATAACTTAATAACATGTCAACGTGATGGAACAATATAGATGGGGGAAAAAATCCAAAATATGCAAAACTGCGAGACATTTTAATTTGGTATTAAAAGTCCAAAACTTTCCTTACTATAGCTAGTTACGAACAGCTATGACTAACAGGATGACTATGTAATCCAAAGAGGTTTCCCGTTGAAAAGTACTGGTCAGCTGGAGACGTGTATTGCGGATCAAAATTACATTGATACAAATGCTCCTCAAAATATAACTTCCAGTTTAAAAAAAAAGCAACAAAATTTTTAATAACAATACTCGCTTTTAGTATATCTAAGCCATCTTATTATTTTAGTCACTACAAGACCAGCTAGTCTTCATAATTATACTTTTTAATTTTCTGATAAAAAAAAATTATGACAATTTTTAACGTCAATTTTCATTAAAATATATACACACGTAATATATTTATTTATTTATATTTTGTATTGTTGTGGTGATTTTTAATTTACTCGTATTCATCATTTTAATAAAGTAAAGTTGTAAATATTTTATTGTTAATTTTAGTAAATAAAACTGTTGGATTATTGAGTTATCCATTAACGTGTACTATATTCATGTGGTTAATCGAAAAAACCATATATATATATATATATATATATATATATATATATATATATATATATATATATATATATATATATATATATATATATATATATATATATATATATATATATATATATATATATATATATATATATATATATATATATATATATATATATATATATATATATATATATTATATATAATATAATGTTTGTGTGTGTGTGTGTGTGTGTGTGTGTGTGTGTGTGTGTGTGTGTGTGTGTGTGTGTGTGTGTGTGTGTGTGTGTGTGTGTGTGTGTGTGTGTGTGTGTGTGTGTGTGTAACAACATTCACTGATGTTTCAAATGATATAAAAATAAAGCTAATAATAAAATATCAATATCTATATTTTATTATTTATAAATATTTTTAGCATTAATAAATACACAAATATAACATCATTATCATCGTGTTGTACAAGAAATAAAATTATTATTCATTTTGTTATAGTTCTGATGACAGGTTTTTTGATATGAAATTATATTATTATTATTATATTTTATACAGTAGATTTATGAGGTTTATCAATATTTAATTGTATTGATTTTTTATTATTTATAAGATACAATTTTATAACTAATTTAATATCATGTAGCATTTAGAAATAAGCTGAATTGGTGATGACAGGTGACTCTTTGTGTTCTATAGCTAGTGTCGTTAAAGCACTGTTAGTTAAGGCATGGCATAATTTGGTAGTTGCATGATTGATATAATAGCGCCAACCATTTTATTAAAGGAATAGACCAGAAGAAAACATAAGCATTTATATCACAAAACACTTGATGGGACTTACATAATTAGTTTGTCTCCAAACCCAACTGTAGCTCCGTAGTAGTAATCAGAATCTTCGATTTATGCAACCCGCACAACATTATCATACTAATTTTTGCATGTTTCTTACGCCATAAACAGGAATAGTCACTTAAATTGCATATTTTAAAGTATTTTCACGCTCTCTCGTAAGGCTACATTACCATTCTGGTAAAAATTGTCAACAAATTTGAAGATCCCATTTCGTGTTTATTCATTAAAAAGCACACGTTGTTTTCTGTGGTCTATGGCCTTAAGATATTTTCATGGTTTTTATATACTGTCTATAGGTGGATTTTGGGATGTAGTAAGGCCATGGCTTAACCAGGTATGTAATTTCATAGCACATGTCGATAAAACTAATTAAATCTTGACTGAACTAAGGTATAAGGGTAAAAACGCAAGATGGCATAATAATTATAATAAAAAATAAATAAATAACAATTAATGCATTGAATTTTTTAAATTATAAAAAATTACATTCTCCTTTATAACCAGACCATCATTTTATAAAGGCCCAATAACCAAGTCTCGTTCATTTAGTGGTTTTGATTTATTTCATCAATGATTCTTACCGGTGATGAAATTTAAAAAATGTGTGTTGGTTTTTGAAAACACGTTAAAGCATAACTAGTATCCCTCATTTAAAATATTATTGAATTAGTGTATAGTAGTTTTCTCAAAAATTGCAAATAATAATAATAAATAATAAAAAGTTGTTCCTTATAAGCGTAACGTTGAATTAGGGATCCCGCGCTGTTTTCTAGCGCACCTCTGATTTGTGCTAAAAAGTCACCACCGACATCAACCATTAACAAAGAAAAGCAAAATATTGTAAATGTTAAATTAGTTTTATTTGTTTCCATCATTTGGACATGTCATTAACTAAAATATTTAATTAGTGAAATATAAGGATTCTTCAACCCAATACTCTAGAATGAAAAATAGAAAAATATAATGTATGGATCATATTTTACATTTTTTTAAAGGAAAAAAACTATGATAATAATAAATCATATAAAAAAACACAGTTAGATTGGTTTAACAATTTAATTTCTGTGCATTAAGTTTTTTTATGTTTTTTTTTATTACTTCTCCAAAGTCTAATTTAAACTAATTATCCATTTTTTAAAAAAAAAAGAAACACCTCTTGAATCTTTATATAATATACTCCTTAAAAATGAACTTAAAATTTTATTACATAAACCTTAAAGACTTTAATCTTAAATATACTTGTATACACATGTCACGCATACTTTAGAATTATTTTATATAGTTTTAAGTGTTGTCCTCGTATGTTTTATATATCTGCAACAAGCAAGAGAGAAAAGTTTAACGACTTACTCAAAATGCAACTTGTCCAATTTACTGGGAATAAAACCTGTTTTTATGTTATGACAATTAAGAATAAAACAATTGTTTCCAAGTTTTACTACTTAAAATTATGTTTTCTTGACCATCAAACTCAACTGCAATGTTATAAAAAGTAAACGATAGAGAGATAGACAGACAGGCAGGCGAGAGAAAGAAATGAGAGAGAGAGAGAGAGAGAGAGGTGTATAATAAAATTTGTTGTAGTGTATAAATATAATATGATTGCATGAGTTAATTGTGTAATTTTTTAAGTTGTATAGTTTATATATCTTTGTATCTCTTCACTGGCTATATTATGGTAGTATAGGATATTTAAATGACTTTTTAAAGATATTATTATAGCACATTTATCGTTCAAATCAGATTTATTTTTAAAGTTTTTCGATTCTCTAATAGTGGATATTTCTGAAGAATCATAACATTTCACTAGAAAATACATTATATTAATGCGTTAAATAGTTGAAAAGTGCATTAAAAAAAATTAAGTAAATTTTTGAAGCATGACTCTGTAAATTTTATGTTAAAAATGTTTAATATTTACGTTTAAATACTATTTATATAAGCATCGCATACGGCATATTTTATAGTAGAGTGCTTAGAAAATAAAGTAGCTCAATTTTTATCTTTAGCTCTACAGAACAATTATATAAATAAAAGTACAAATTTTAAGGATTATATTTTAATGATGAGAGTATGATTATACGTGATTTTTAAATTCATGCAAATTAGAGAGCAAAAAACGAGAGAGAGAGAGAGAGAGAGAGAGAGAGAGAGAGAGAGAGAGAGAGAGAGAGAGAGAGAGAGAGAGAGAGAGAGAGAGAGAGAGAGAGAGAGAGAGAGAGAGAGAGAGAGAGAGAGAGAGAGAGAGAGAGAGAGAGAGAGAGAGAGAGAGACAGGGAGAATATTAACAAGCAGACACATTATAAAGTTTTTTTATTTAAAGTTTTAAAGTACCCAAAAAATTTATGTATAAACACTTATAAAATTTTGTTAAAATTTTATTTTAAAAATACATTTCTAAAACATTAAAAACGGATTATAACAAATATAATGCATGTACTTAAAATTGACATTTTTATGTTAAACTTATTTAAATATTTTTGTAATATTTTTAGATAGAAATAATGTTAATTTTTTTAGAATTTTTATAAAAAAAACTGATGAGTAAGCAAACCTAAAAGCTAGATTTTATTTATTTATTTATTTTTTGTACGTTATATAAAGAGGCAGCAATTTAAATTTGTATACGAAAAAGAAAGCAGCTTAAATACCGTTTAGTTTTTGTTATTTCTAAACAAAGTGATCAAGCGAACGTTCAAAAGAAACAATAATACTGTATGCTCTAAAATAACAATAATAAAAAAAGAAAGTATACAAAAAATCAACATTTGAAAAATAAATTATTAATGTTTTTTTTTTCTTCTTTTTTTTTAATGTAAAAAAAAAAAAAAAGGCAAATATATTATAGCCTTATGTAACCACAATAGAAATTTATTTACATTATTTTTGATAGGTATTTTATCATTAAAAGTTCTCACGTCAGCATACAATTTGCCTTTGTTTGAATAGCTGGAAATTGTTATTAAGAATTTGAATAAATCAAACTATTAAATTATAAATTATATATTACATAAAAATATATACATTACAATTATTAATATTCATGTATAAATTTAAATAATGTGCAAAAATATAAAAAAATACAATTTGTTAAAATTGCAAGCTTTAATTTAACAAATAAATTTTAATTTTTTAGAACAAGTATGGTCATGTTTTTAATCCCTGGAGAGAATCTTACAATATCTATATTATATTAAAGCCATAGACCATATACAACAACATGCGCTTTTTAACACGAAATGGGATCTACAAAACTGATGACAAATTTTACCAGAATGTTAATGTAGCGAGAGAGAGAGAGAGAGAGAGAGTTGGGTTTTGAAACAAATTAAAGTTATTAAAGTGTTTTGTGATATAAATGCTTATGTTTTCCTCTGGTCTACGCCTTTAAATAATAATAATAAAAAATGTAACATTTTAGTTGAATTAAATTTTTTTTTCTGAATTACAATATGTCATATTATTCCAATTAACAACTCATAGAATTTTACAGTTTAATTTATTCATTATTATCATTTTATTTCATTGTAATTTTAATTCTCAATCTATAACAGACAAAGAAGTAGAAAAAAAAAAAAAAAAAAAAAAAAGGAGAGAGAGAAAAATGCAATTTTATCATATTACAATGTTACAAATAAAATCGAGAATTTAAATGATTAAATGAACACAAAGTTACTGAATTGCAAAAAACTTGACGAATAAAATTGTGCTATCACGTAGGAAAAAATTGCATCAAATGAATAGTTTTTTTGTAATATAGATAGATAGATAGATAGATAGATAGATAGATAGATAGATAGATAGATAGATAGATAGATAGATAGATAGATAGATAGATAGATAGATAGATAGATAGATAGATAGATAGATAGATAGATAGATAGATAGATAGATAGATAGATAGATAGATAGATAGATAGATAGATAGATAGATAGATAGATAGATAGATAGATAGATAGATAGATAGATAGATAGATAGATAGATAGATAGATAGATAGATAGATAGATAGATAGATAGATAGATAGATAGATAGATAGATAGATAGATAGATAGATAGATAGATAGATAGATAGATAGATAGATAGATAGATAGATAGATAGATAGATAGATAGATAGATAGATAGATAGATAGATAGATAGATAGATAGATAGATAGATAGATAGATAGATAGATAGATAGATAGATAGATAGATAGATAGATAGATAGATAGATAGATAGATAGATAGATAGATAGATAGATAGATAGATAGATAGATAGATAGATAGATAGATAGATAGATAGATAGATAGATAGATAGATAGATAGATAGATAGATAGATAGATAGATAGATAGATAGATAGATAGATAGATAGATAGATAGATAGATAGATAGATAGATAGATAGATAGATAGATAGATAGATAGATAGATAGATAGATAGATAGATAGATAGATAGATAGATAGATAGATAGATAGATAGATAGATAGATAGATAGATAGATAGATAGATAGATAGATAGATAGATAGATAGATAGATAGATAGATAGATAGATAGATAGATAGATAGATAGATAGATAGAATGAGTTTTATTTATTTTTATTATTATTATTATTAAAAAAAAATTGCAGAACTGAAACCATTTTTATTACTTTATACCAGCGTGGAATTTTCTAGCTGAATATTTTTCTTAGTTTTATGGTATTTAGTAATATAACATATAATTTTAAATTCATGTCACTTTAAAAAATATATATATTCAACAGTATCTACAGTGATATAACGAGGGCTTAAAAACATTGCTTTCTATAAAAAATTACGTAAATAATGTTTTGTTTCTTTACAAGTTGTTTTCACACAGTAATCTAAGTGCTGATGCAATTTTTTCATTGTTTTAATATTTTAAATACTTTTAAATTAATGGTACATATTTTACCAAACTGATGTGGTCGCGAGTGGGGAACTCTGTCAGTAGGTTGAAATTACTGTTGATTGCTTATATGATGTGTGAGAGCACAGCACACTACACGATACGTTTTTATTAGTTTTTTATTCCATGACAATGCATATAGCATGATTAATAAGATTGTATTATACCAACCAGCGTGCCTAATCGTTTCCGCAGTATCTCTAATTCATCATGGCAAATGCCAGTCTTTGTATTTAGGGTCGTACCCAGCCAATGTGTGCGATTCTGTTGCACCTAAGAAAATACGTTGCATGATAATACTTGATATGGAATATATGAAACAACAAACTATGCAAGAAAATAATTAATTTATTTCTTAAAAAAAAAAAAAAAAAAAAAAAAAATTCCACCCAGAATATTCTACCATGAAAATGTATATTGACAAGAACTCTGTAAATGTTGCAGCAATCAAAATAATTACTTTTATTTCTAAATTTAAAAAAGCGAAAAAATTTAAAAATAATAAAATAAGTATTACTTTTATCAAGTTAAAGATGTAGAACACTTTGAACAAAAAACGTTGATACCTAAATATCAACGTTTATTTGGCCGGAGCCATTGATTTCTGATTTATTTTGCATTTACAAAATGACAGATGCGGGTTTGTGAATGAAAAATAAATTAGAAATCAATGATTCCAGCCAATTCAACGTTGATATTCAGGTATGTTATGATATTAGGCATGTTTTTTTGTTCAACGTGTTCTATGCCTTTAAAATAAACTATATAGATGAAGTCTGCTTATATAATATGTAAGTACTGTATATTCTATTGAGAATCAGGAAATTTGTTTCTCTCTATGTACACTTTCTACATCAATATAAAACTAAAATAAAACTTGTCTCAGCAATATCAAATGTTGATAATGTTAAAGCAGAATTGCGTATTTACTATTTATTTCATTTGTATGCAAATGTAATATAGAGAGTTAAAGGCAAGAAAGACAAAAAAAAAAAAAAAAAAAAAAAAAAAAAAACTCGGTGAATAAAAAAATCATGACATACTCGAATAAAAGGGCAAAAGTCAATTTAAATATTTTATTTTGTCTCTGTAGAAAACTTTCAAGAGATTTTTTTTGTTTAAATCAATATTTGTATTTTTAATGTAAATTAAATCATTTTATAATTTTCAGGCGTTTCTTACAATTTTTATATAATTTGTATATAATATTTTATTTGCAACTATTGTTTATAGAAAACAGATTTTACCTTAACTTCATTATTTTGCTGGATTTAAAAAGAGTAATAAAAATAAAAGTAATCGTATTGATAAAGTGTTATCAAATCCTTTTCGTTTTCGATAATTTGTGTAAAAAATAAAAAAACAAAAATTTGCATTCTTCTTTATTTTAAATTACTAAATCAAACAATTTTATTTTCAAACGTTTTAAAGTACACAGGACCGCGATAATATATTTTGCCATTTAAATCCAGCACGTGTTTTTCTCACAAGAATAACATTGCAAATTTAGCGCAAGTTTTTGAATGGTAAAATATATATCGTGGTTTTGTGTACATTATTACATAAATTGCCAAGACAACATACAAAATAATTTATTCAATGAAAGATTATATCTAAACATACCTGAAAATTAATATTTATTTTGCCAGACTTATTGATTTTATTTATTTATTTTTTATTTGTAAGTGACAGTTATGGAGTTGCCTCTATATGACGTCACAGCCTCCCGGGCCTCTGATTGGCTGGCATACAAATTGCAGAGAACGTTTTTTTTTTAATTTAGCGGCAATTTGTGCTAATCATTCATTAAACAAGTTATTTTGAATGTTCTCTTTGCTTTTAACACTTCTTTAAAATATAATGATGTTTTATTTGCTCATTATTATTCTAAAATTTAACAACAGAATTTTAAAAGATCAGTTATATATATATATATATATATATATATATATATTATAATCACGTAAACAAGGTATAGTTGATAAATGATTAAACGTATACGCATTTATGCTGCGGTCCACTCCACCCTTTTGGCTATTAATGCTTAACATGCAAAGGGAGAAGAGAGAGAGAGAGAGAGAGAGAGAGAGAGAGAGAGAGAGAGAGAGAGAGAGAGAGAGAGAGAGAGAGATCATGATACTCATAACTTTTAATGTCATCAAAAGTGATTTATATTTAGCACGTTATAGGAAACGCGTTTTACTATGTAGTATACATGAAAAGGAAACGATTCTTTGGGTGTGGTAAAATAATACATCATTCAAATATATTTCATTGTATATAATCGTCACTATTTTCTCAACATATCCTGTATTTTAACTTTAATTTTTCCCCTATGTATATTTTTTGTATTATTATAAAAGAATACTTAAAAAAGTTTTCAATATTATATATATGCATATAACAAAAAAGGTCAGACATTAGACATATCAAATTTTCATAATATTATCTTATTGTTGTCATAAAATGTCCATTAATTATTGTAAAAACGATGTGACATTGATCATTTTTCATCTCTTTTTTATATTTTAAAAGTGGTTTAGAAATACTTGAAAATATTTTATATTATATTCTTTATATAATTTTTTTTTCATTCTAAAAAAAAATAATAAGAATAAAAAAAAATTGCAGTTTGATATTGTGTATTGTGTGGTATGGTACTCTCTCTCTCTCTCTCTCTCTCTCTCTCTCTCTCTCTCTCTCTCTCTCTCTCTCTCTCTCTCTCTCTCTCTCTCTCTCTCTCTCTCTCTCTCTCTCTCTCTCTCTATCTTGTCCAAGTAGAAAATGTGACATGAGAAAATTTGTAAGGTTGTCACTCAACTGTATAAGAAGATTGAAGCACGAGGTATGAGAGATACAAACTATGGATTGATACTATTATTTTTCATTCAAAAAGAATTTAATGACAAAATATGATATAATGTTCAATGTTCAATAAAATCATAATTTCAAAAAAAACTTTTAAAGTTTTATTTTTTAAATAAATTACACCTAATTCTAAATATGTGTGTGTATATATACAAGTTATGTAATGTATAAACATTTACGGACAAGGCTTCTGACTTGGTCAGATTTTGTATAATAATAAAGTTTTTTATTTTAACATACGTATTATATTCACTAAAATTTATTTTTATTATTTTCCAAATTTACACTGTATGTTACTTATAAATATTACGATATTATGTTTTACAATTTATTTTAATGCATATATATATATATATATATATATATATATATATATATATATATATATATATATATATATATATATATATATATATATATATATATATATATATATATATATATATATATATATATATATATATATATATATATATATATATATATGGTATTTTATTTTGACATAAAGTGGATTATGTTATTTAGCGATATATGGCTTTCCATAACCCTCTTTAATGCGCCCCAAACACACAAACGTAATATACAATGAAAACATTATATCATATAAATACATACAACTTCGAAATATGTGCGTATTATTATGCTTTTACAGTGTATTCAACAGAAACAAATTTAAAAAAAAAAAAAATTTCATCTATTGATAATGAGCTGATAAGTTACTTTTGAATGGGACAGAAATGTTATTTAAAATTTATTTTATTAATTATTTATTTACTATGCATTTATTAGAAATGTTTTTTTTTATATAATATTTTAAAACACATAAAACACATATCAAAAAAATTGCTGGGGTAAAATTTTTAAAGCATTAAACTTTTTTTTTTTTTTTTTTTTTGTAGAAAATAAAGTTTCAGATATATTTGGTTCACTAATCTAAACTAATATAACATTAGATTTTGTTAGAATTTCTTTATCTTTTCGTGTTATTAAATGTGTCACATTTGAGCTCAATGTATATGTGGTAAAAAGCTGATGAAAACGACCAGACGAACGAGGAGGCTAAAAATGATAAAAAAAGAAAAAAAAGTGGTTCGTGAGAAGATTATCCGGTGAGATGCAAGAAATAATATAATAGAACCATACTAAGCTTTGTAGTATAAAGAAAATAACAAGAAAAAAGAATAAGTTCTTAGATTTTTCTGAGTGAAAAGATTAAAAAAAAAAAAAAAAAAAAATGTAGCTCATGGAAAAATAAAAAGAAGACAGATATACATTTTAAATTCTTTTTTTAATCTTTTAGTTGTAACAATTAATAGAAAGATCTGACTTGACGTTATTTGTATCATTTATATTTTATTTAACATTAACTTCATATTTAAACACTCATCATTCCGTATTACGATTACCTAATTCTTATTATATATATATATATATATATATATATATATATATATATATATATATATATATATATATATAGATATATATATTCTTTTGTGAAATAATACAAAAGCTTGGTGACCAAAGTAACAGTGTATTGGATACGTGAAACCTTCATCTCGTGGTTATAACCCACACCAAACATGTCTTCTACTCTCTCTCTCTCTCTCTCTCACACACACACACACACCTCTTTTATCTATCTGCCTGCACAAAGAAACAATAGTGGCTGGACCAACTACGTGATCAAGTTATTGTCGACACAAATTACATTTTATTTTTTCTTCTTCTTCCTTTCTTTTCTCTCTCTCTCTCTCTCTCTCTAGCAAATATCAACTATTTCTGTATCATCTCGTTTTATCCTTTCTTTTCTTATCACAAAAATGATATTTTGTTACACATAACATGATATATCACATTAAATAGATAGGTCAAATCACAAAAAAAAAATAATAATAATGAAATTGCTTTACTTTTTTGCTTATTTGCAAAAAAAAAAAATAATAATAATAATAGTAATAAATATATTTTTATTGAATTGTATACAAAGAGTTAACTGGTATTTTATTTGTTAAAAGTATATTCTTTCCTGTATATCTAAAGATTTTTTGTTACAACTGCGTTCATATTTATTAATGTATATAGATATAAATGATGAATTAGTTATTTTTTACTTATAAAGGAACAAATGTTTTGAGGCTCACTTTAAGCGATATCGGTCTCATCCACTTCCGTTTATATTTACTACACATGCGCAGTACGTCGAAACGGAAGTGGATGTGAGTGAAATCGCTTATAGTCGACCTCAAAATGGTTGTTCTTTTATTAATAATAATAATAACTTTATTTAAGGCGTTGTGAGAGCATGACAGCCCTATTATACAAAACCTTGACCAATTAGTCAAGGGTTAGTGGTTTACACAAGATATTTATAGTTTAACATTGCAAAAAGAATTGGGAACTTATACAGAGGATATCCCTGAATATATATATATATATATTCATACATTGAACACTTGTAAAAAGAAATGATATTTTATATTTTCAGTAAAACATGAGGGAATACGTGTGGCTATTCAGTTTTTTTTTTTTTTTTTTTTTTTTTTTTTTTTTTTTTTAATAAATTGAAAATATTTGTTGTTGCCCTCAATCACATGAATTTCAATATTTTTGTTAAATATATTTCTTTGTCACAAATTCAAATCAATTGATTTTTAAAACGTCCATACTAGTAATCGTTCAACAATGTCTTTTTTTTTTTTTTTTTGTTAATAAAGCTGAGATAAAAGTTTTGCATACAGCACATAAAAATGTCCAACACATTCTAAATAATTTAACCTTAAATTAATTTTTTTTCGTTAAAAAAAATATTCATTAAAAAAAACTAAAGTAAAAACAAATTTACTTTTTATTCCCCAAAAATTAATTAAAATGTTTGTTAATTAAGGTGTGTATCTGTATTATATCATAAAAAACATTTTAGTTGCTTTTCGGCTTGTTTTATATATATTTTATATAAATGTCAGTCAGTCCTAATTGGTCAGTACTGAGGGTGACACTTCATATTATAACATGAGTTGAGATGGGCGTGCGGTCTAGGGGGGAGGGGGGGGGGAATAGAAAAAAAATACGAAGGGGTCACTAATGGTGTGTGTGCTCATACAAGGTAGGGGGTAGTCATATGTCTGTAGTGCGTACTTAACTATACGTATTCACATCAGTGAGCATCGTAAAGTTGCCGCACACTTTTTAATTGAGTTTAGTCACGTGGAAAAAAAATCATACCTCGTAATTCAAAAATCTCAAGAGAGAGAGAGAGAGAGAGAATGTTATATCCAATTAATTTTAAATAGTATTTTGTTGAAGTTAATTTTTTAACTTACATTTTTTAAATCTTAAATACTCTGCATATTTATATAAAACATTGGAGGGATTTTCCATTTTATACATTTTTTTCTTTTTTGCTTAAATTGTATTGTATAATTTACAGCAAATACTTTTTTTTTTTTTTTTTTTTTTTTTTTTTTTTTTTTTTTTTTTTTTTTTTTGCTTATCTATTAAAATACTGTTTTTTAATCCTTAAACAAATGAATTTATATTCCATGATTTTATCGCTCACAAAGAGTTTGGGTTAAACATACACAATAATAAATGAAAGCATCAGGAAAAAAATGAATAAATTGTAACTGCGTGGGTGAGAATTTGAATCTTACAAATTTGTTGATAATTACTTATCCATTCCAGTACGCTTTATCGTTGACATAAAATAAATAGATCCAATTTTATATAGAGAACGCGCAGATGTATGAGCTATATAGCGTGGGAGTTTTTAATTTTTGTAATCCTACGCAAATCATTAAACCTGTCAACTCTTGATTTTTTTTTTGTATCATTTTTACAAGCGCTGCAAATAATGTTAATACATATTATTAATATATATTCGAATCCAATTCATTTCTTTATTAATCTGAGAAACTTAATAAAAATAAAAATATACAACAAATATCAAATATTTTTAAAGGTTAAAAGTAAATTTTAAGAACATAATTGAATACATACCTAGTTTTTTATTCCAGCAAGCAAAAACACAGCAAATGAAATAATATATTTTTTAACAACATTATATTTTAATATATTATTTTAATAACTTTACAGAATTAGCTGAGCTAATAATATTTTTCTACCAATTATTAAAACACATAAAAATTAAATTATGTAAAATAAATACAAAAAATAATAATTATTACATATATAGCAGATTCTATAACGTTAATTAGTATAGTAGATTTAAAATGTATAATTTTATGTATATATATTTTTTTTTGTTACGAAATAATATTTAATCCAATTAAGTATTATACGTATGGAAAACCTTTAATACTTTATTTAAATAATTAATTAAAATGACTGGTTTATATATTTAAATAATAATAATAATAATAAAAATGTACATATTACTAATATGTGACATTAAAAGGGAAATATATGTATGGATTTTTTTTTTATTATTAAATAATCCTTCATTTTCATCAAAGTGTGTTTAATTACATTTCTTTCTTTTTTTTCCCCGTTTTAATTAAATCGATACTGGCTATGTAGCGTTTCAAGTGAATAATTTTATATACGCGCAATATGAGTTTTTTTATATGTATATATTTCCATGCATTATATTACATTTTAGTGGCGTACAATTTTTTTTAGAGGGTCTCATATTATAGAGGGAAAAACGCATTGATGAGTTCTTGTAAATATGGCACTTCTCGCATCGTCCCTTTTTTCAGATCGTTAGTGTTGGTCTCTCTCTCTCTCTCTCTCTCTCTCTCTCTCTCTCTCTCTCTCTCTCTCTCTCTCTCTCTCTCTCTCTCTCTCTCTCTCTCTCTCTCTCTCTCTCTCTCTCTCTCTCACTGAGGCATAGTGTAATAAAAAAAAAAACTACCCCTAATTTTAGACTAACTGTAAGAAGAAACACCTTTATTGTTATAAATTTATATATTTTAACAAAATATTGTACCACAAGTACTTAAATTAATTTTAATTGATTTTCCCATTAGTTTTGTTATGTTATTGAAAGCTCTGAAGCATAAAATTGCCATTTTGTTCTGCCTTTTTCAAATTGTATATTCAGCCCCATGGTGTGAGAATCTTTGCCCTTAAAGAGAGGGAGTTCAATTCCGAACTGCTATAGAGAACCTTAATAGAGAAGCGACAACCTCATGTTTTAGGCAGACCTGCAATACATCTGTTTTGAAGGGTATGCTAAAAGTACCCAAACTTTTAAGCTAAATGATTGGCTACCCACAAAATTGCAGCTTTCTCATTGGCTATAGAGATGAGGTTGCTGCTTCTCTGTTAAAGTTCTCTAAACTGCTATACCTATATAGGTATGATGTTTAAACAAATTATGGGCACATTTGGGCAATGTAGTTATTGTA